>PVKS010019268.1:0-38673 GCA_004027875.1 Aplodontia rufa
TATTTCATTCCTCCTTCCTCCATTTCCTTCCCCTTTGTCTATTCCTCTGTTCTTTTCCTTATTTTGGATTGGCTTCCACATATCAGAGAGAACATTTGACTTTTATTTTTTTGAGACTGGCTTATTTCACTTAGCATGATATCCTCCAGTTCTATCCATTTGCTGGCAAATGACATAATGTTATTCTTCCTTATGGTTGAGTAATATTCCGTTGTACACATGTGTCACAATTTCTTTATCCATTCAACAGTTGAAGAGTACTATGGCTGATTCCATAGCTATTGTACTGTTTTAAACATTGATGTGGCTGCACTACTATAGTATGCTGATTTTGGGTACTTTGGATATATACCAAGGAGTGGGACAGCTGGGTTGAATGGTGGATCCATTCCTAATTTTTTGAGGAATCCTAATACTACTTTCCAGAGTGGTTGCCCAAGTGTGCAGTCCCACCAACAATGTGTAAGTGTATTCTGTTCCCCACATCCTCCCCAACATCTATTGCTGTTTTTATTCTTGATTATTGTCACTTTAACTGGAGTGAAGTGAAATCTCAGTGTAATTTTAATTTGCATTCCTCTAATTGCTAGGATATTGAGCATTTTTTTCAGATAATTTTTGACCACTTGTGCTTCTTTTGAGAACTTTCTGTTTAGTTCTTTTCCCCACTTATTGATTGGATTATTTGGTTTTTGGTGTTTTTAAAAGTTTTTTAAAGTTCTTTGTATAACCTAGATATTAATGCCCTGTCTGAGGTGCAGGAGACAGAAGTTTTTTCCTATTCTCTAGGTTCTCTCTTCACATTCTTGATTGTTTCCTTTGGCTTGAGGAAGCTTCTTAACTTGATGTCATCTCATTTATTGATGTTTCCTTTTACTTCTTGCATTTTTGGGGTCTTGTTTAGGAAGTCAGTTCCTGAGCCAACAAGTTGGAGTGTTGGGCCTACATTTTCTTCTAGTAGGTGCAGGGTTTTTGGCCGAATTCCTAGGTCTTTGATCCATTTTAAGTTGAGTTTTCTCCAGGATGAGAGATGGGGTTAAATTTCATTCTACTATATAATGGATTTCCAGTTTTTCCAGTACCATTTGGGAAAGGCTATCTTGTCTCCAACTTGTGTTTCTGACTCCTTTGTTAGGTAACTGTTTCTGCAGGTTTGTCTTCTATTCCATTGGTCTTTGTGTGTGTGTCTGTGTGTGTTTGGTACCAATACAATGCTGCTTTTGTATAGCTCTGCAGTAAAATGTGAGATCTGATATTGCGATGGCTCCAGCTTTGCTTTTCTTGCTAAGAATTGCTTTGGCTGTTTTTGTTTTTCCAAATGAATTTCATGACTGGTTTTTCTAATTCTGTGAAGAACATCATTAGAATTTTCTTACTAGACCTTTGACAGCATAGACAGTTTTACTTCTTTTTCTTGCCTTATTGCACTGACTAGAACCTCTAATATGATAATAAATGAAAGTGGTGAAAGCAGAGGTAATCATTTTTTTCTGTTCTTAGAATAGTCAGTGTTTTACCATTAATTATATTAGCTCCATTTTTAAAAGTCAATATGAAGTTATGGTAGCTCCCTTCTATTTCCAGTTTGCTGAGAGATATTTACCAGCAATGGCTATTCAATTTTGCCAAATTCATTTTCTACACTTGTTGAGATGATCACATGGTTTTTCATTGCACCTAATTTTTACTGTTGGGTAGAGAATTTAGTAGCTTTGCTTTGGTAGAAGAAATCAGCTCATCACTTGAGGGGAAACTTAAAAAATGAAACCGTCATTGATGACTTAAGACTTTTGATATAGAGTATTTCCTCTGCTGTGCTTCATGACTTTGAAATGTTTTGGTGAATAATAGGGTAGTCCTTGATTTCTTTCCTTTTCTGAGCTAATGCTTTCCATTAGGAATCAATGAAATTAGATTATCTAAATTTAGTACCACATTATTCTGGTAAGATAATGAAATGTCATCTTTTTAGGAGGAAAGGAAAGGGAAATTAATATTGATTAAGAATTCAGTATTCTTCTGTAGACTCTTTGCATGCAGTTTATCATTTAAACTTGTTCTTAGAACATAACTGCTAGCTAAGAGTCATCTTCATTTTTCAAATTAGGGAGAGAATCACAGAAATTTAGCTGCTTACTCACATAATGAATCAGATTCATGATTTTTTCTTATAAAATAATAAAACACTATAGAATATTTGGGAAAATGAATGAGTGAATTCCTCATTATCTCAGCAATGTAATGGAGTAACTATTTTGGGGAATAGACATTGATTTTTCTGTCTAAGCATCTATACAATCAAGGGTTATTTTATTAAGGACATATATACAATCTTATAATTCTTGTAATTTATCCAAGTGTATATAGGAAGAAGTTTACATAATACAAAATATACCAGTAAATGATGGGTACCATCATTGTCAATGCCGTTTAATGTCTTGACCATAATGTTTGCCCCAAGGATATAGACAATAATCTTCTGTAATTCCACATTTTCTATAATTCCCAATAGTAGTCATTATCGGGCTGAATAAGAGGTAAGATTTTAAAGCAAGATTTGTTGATTCAGTGTCTGATTGATGAACTTGCCAAGGCCCTTAGTTTGACAGAGTGGGAATATAACCTGTTCAGGCTGAGAGTGGAGGAAGAGGAATGAGAAAGACTGAAATATTTTGATGATAGCAGCAAACAGAATTTTGGAGTACATGATATTGCCTCTTATTTGGAATATCAAATTTAGGACAAAGGAAGTACTCAGTTGTAGGAGCAGAGAGAGGATTGTGTAGTACACGGCTTAATGCAAAATATCGGTCACATAATGTGTTTTAAAGTTTTAATTGGCTATAGTATTTTCCATTTTTAAAAACATCATTTATCGATTCAAGAGAAAACGTCCTTATAAAAAGTCATTAATTCTAGAGTGTTGTATTCTTTCTTTAGCATTTCCAACATATTGAATCATTTTTAGCACTTTTGCAAATATTCAAAATATATTCAATTATTCCATGATTTCATTGGCTCCTTAAAATTTCCATTAGGATTTGTGATGAGGTAAACATGGAAATGAGAAACCAATAATCTGAGCAATGACTAGTTTCAGGATCTAAATACAGTAGACCCTCAGTATCTATGGGTTCTGCATCCTCAAATTCAACCAGTGAGATTGAAAATATCCAGGAGTCTGGTAATATAACTCAATAGTAAAGAACTTGCATAGCCAGGAGAAAGACCCTGGGTTCAATTTCCGTGTTACGGTTTAGATGTGAGTGTCCTCCAAGAGCTCATGTGTGAGACAATGCAAGAAGACTTACAGGTGAAATGATTGGGTTATAAGAGTTGTAACCCAATCAGTATGAATTAACCCCTTGATAGGGATTAACTGGGTGGTAACTGAAGACAGATAAGGGTGCAGTTGGAGGAAGTAGGTCTTTGGGAACATGACTTTGGGGTATATATTTTGTATCTGGGGAGTGGAACCTCTCTGTCTGCTTCCTAATAATGTCCTACGTCACCTTTCTCCACCACATTCTTCTACCATTGATATTTTGCCTCACATACATCCCCAAGGAATGGAACCAGCCTTTTATGATCAAGAGCTCTAACACCCCAAATAAACTTTTCCTTCTAAAATTGTTCTTGACAGGTCTTTTAGTCACAGCAGTGAAAAAGCTGACTAAATCATACCACCACTGCAAAAACAAACAAATAAATAAATAAAATTCAGAAAAAATCACATTTATAGTGAACATGAGCAGACCTTTTCTTCTTGTCATTATTCCCTAAACAGCATAGTCTAACAACTGTTTATATAGCATTTGCATTATATCAGGTATTATAAATAATCCAGACATGCTTTAAAGTGTACAGGATGTGCATAGGTTACATGGAAATACCATACCATTTATGACAGGTACTTGAGCATCCTGGGATTTAGGAGCCCATGGTGTGGGGATGGGGTGAGGTGTGTGTTCTGGAACCAATCCATATACAACCCCTTCTCTAGCATTTTAATCCTGGTGACAATATGTCTGATGATAAATCTCTCTAATGATCAGCACGATGCATTGCACTTGAAGGAAAATAAGCTTCCTGGGAACCCAGTAGGCTGTGGATTGTATGTTGACAAAGGGTAGTGGGAGTCACTTATTATTGTAATCAGCATAACTGGCTTTTTCTCTTAAGTTTTTTGTGTCAGCTGACAAAACATTTCTCCTTCCTGTTTTCCCAATTACTGACCTTGTCCGGGGTCACTACTCAATTTCATAGTCTCTCTAAGCATTTTCTTAGTTCTGGATTCTTTAAAAATATCTAAATTGTTTTTAGTTTTATTTTGCACTTAATTTTATGGTTACTTTATGGTACCTGCTTAGTTACTAAGCATGTGTAATTATAAATGCTGCCATGATTAAATATGAGCCTATGCTAGGTTTGATATTTGACATTTATATTAGTCTTTATTTTATTTTTTATTTTTTTATTTTTGGTATCAATGATTGAACCCAGGGGTGCTTAACTACTAGACCACATCCCCAGCCATTTTTATTTTATTTTTTTTTAATTTTGAAACAGGGTCTTGCTAAGTTGCTTAGGGTCTTGCTATGTTGCTGAGTCTGGCTTTCAATTTGATATCCTCCTGCCTCATCCTCCCAAGTCACTGGAATTACAGGTGTGCACCACCATGCCCAGCTAATATTTATATTTATCTTAAAATGACTTTCAATTGGTTTTTATAGGCATGTATAAAGATAAAATTCACTGTGGTATATTCATATATGTAAAAAAAATAAAAGCAATAAATATAAGATCAGTAGAGAGAGGAAGCAGCACAGGGAGAGAGAGAAGAGGAAGGAAAGAGGAAGGACTGGACAGTGAAATTATATTTCATGCATGAAATATGTCAAAATGAACTCCACTATTATGTATAACTGTACACACTAATAAAACCATTTTTAAAAAGACTTTCAAGTTAGCTTAGTTTCATTTCACAGAAGAGGTAACTAAGACTGAAAGACTTTTAAATAGTTTTTTTTTCTTTAAGGAGAAAGAGGGACATTTAGAGAGAGAGAGAGAGAGAGAGAGAGAAACAATTTTTATTTAGGATTTTTTCATGTGACTTTCATTCATCTGACACTTTGTTGTGTACATGATGCTTGGGTTTGAACTCCAGTACTCGCGGGTGCCAAGCCAGTACTGTAACCACTGCGCCACCACTCCAGCTTTCTTAAACCAAGTGGTAAAGAAAGATTTGAGCCAGACTCTACCGTAGCTGCTCAGTTTGAGTGTGTTCATTTCAGTGTATTTCAAGGGAGATCTTGCTGGACCTCCCCGTCCTTCCTTGTTTAAAGTTAGACAAAATGATTGCCAGAATTTTTTCATACCATGATAATCTACAAGTTTTATAAATTCTAAGATTAATTAAAATCCTGCAAGGAAAAATAATTTCAGCATCCATCCTCCTCATTTAAATACAGTGGACCTGGTGGGTAGTCTTTAAAAGAAAAAAGACTTTCCTCACATGTGAATATATACATATGTGCACCCACAAATACATATGTATCTGATATCTTTAGTGTTAAATATTTAGAACCATAACCAAAGTTTTAGAAGCTTTAAAGTATCAAAAATGCCCAGAAATGTGTTCTATTAATAACTTTCTTTGAGAAAAGAAAATGCTTTGATTATTGTTTGATAATTGAGGTTACAAATATTAAGTACCTTTTCCCAAGTGCTGGGACAAATAGTCTGTCATTAATGATCGTTTCTATTAATTGGGTTGATGATCTTTCCCAAGGAACAACATTTAAATACACTAATTAACACAGATTTATTTCAAAAAATCACATATAAATGTTAATTTCTGTAGAATTCACATTAAATCTAATCATGAGCTGTTGAGTTTACTTTGGTGGAGGAAGGCAATGTACCTTGCTAATGAAAGACTTTTTCATTTTGAGAAATGAGTTGGTAAGCAAAGCTCAATTTAATCTAGAATAACTTTTATAGTCTATTAAATCCTGTTTCTGAGGAAAATATATTCAGTGATGACTCAGACAAATGCTGGGGCTTGATATGAGGGATCCTTCAGGTTTTTAATTGAAATATGACTACAACAAGGAGTTGACAGAAATCACCTCTGGTTTCCAGATGAATGCGAAAATCCAATGCCATAGAAAGCTGATAAGACAGATTTCCAGAGAGGAGATTTAAAAACTTCCTCCTACCCTGCTTATTCCAAAATAGGACTGCTCCACTATAACTTCATTTATCTGACAAGTGAATTTTTAACGGATAACTGGGCTTATTGTTAGGAAAGTAGGATTATTTCCACTTTCTCAGACTTTGTAAAGTTCCTTTCCTCCTATAGCTATATAAATGCAAAGTAGGAAAAATGATATCAGTAACTAGTATGAGGGCTTTTATTTTAGTTATTAAAGCAGAACTTTCACCTCTAAGATTGTACATTGCTTTCTCAATGTACTAAGAAATGGATCTTTCTAAGGAAGATCTTAACTTTTGCAATCATTTCACCCTTACCTTATGCCTTGGGACAGATGCTACACAGCATGATAGGTACATTAGGAAGGAAGAATAGTGGGTTTCCTTCCTACTTCATTGACCAGGAAGGAAGGAAGCTTCTTGTGCTTGATGCGAATCAGCAATGCGTGGCCAGTATTCTGTCATCTCCTCTCTGCAATAAGACCTGAACATTTGCTTCTACTTCATTTTGCAACCACAGGAAGGGAAATTCTGATTCAGCGTAAGGTGCTTATTAGTTATGCAGGTGTAGGAAGAAGATCCTATTTGGGGTAGAAAAGACCAAAGGCCTCAGAACTTTTCCCTTTTCTGCCTTGTGTTCCCCATCCGTGTCCCAGCAGACTCAGATGGAAAAGGGCATGTAGGAGATTTCACTAGTTCTATTCTTTGGATCAGCACTTGATAAAGAAGGGAAGGGAAAGGAAAGGAATTGACTGGCTAGAGGAAGAAGCTGAGTTTCAGAGTGACCTTAACATGTTCAGCTGATATCATGGGAAGTTCTGAAACTGGGATGCTGCTCCACAGGGCAGTGAGGGAGCTCTCTACCTTTTCACCAGTCACTGGACGCGGACTGCCCACGAAGGAGCTGTGAACCTGGGGTGAGGATCTACCTTCAGCCAAAGTGATTTTTCGACAGTGTTTGGACACAGCATTCCTTGTTCCTTCCATCCTGTAGCTTTGAAGATGTTGGGAGTACACTACTGTCTTTCACTTGTCCAGGTATCGGTGGGTCTCCAGAACCATTAGTTTTGGATTGAGAGTCAAGATAGGAACAGTGGGTGGGAAGGATGTACTTTTTTTCCAGGCAAATCTATAATAAACATCTGAAGGTGCTTATGTTTATAAATTACTTTTGATTTCTTCTATTTTAAGATCAAATGGTTGAATCACTTTTCCATGTTTGCTACATCTGATTGCATCTTTTTAATGACTTTACTTTTTTAACCTAATTTTACCTGTATAAAAAATTTAAGGAACTTTAGAGAATGGTTCTGGGCCTTCAATCCATAGGGATGTCCTAAGGCCCTTTGAAGACAACTTGAAAGCTCTTGGACCAGTTTTTCCTCATCATTAAACCGCCTGCAGTCGAAATATCCAGGGAACCAACATTCTGATTATGGGGACTCACTTCAGCACTAAGGCAAAGTAATTGGAGCTGACAGATTATATAGTTCCCAGGTCTAGCATTCTTCATTTAACCTGGTTCCTAGGCAAATCCTATATTTGATGAAGTTTGAAAATCATAGGCCTGGTGAGAATAGTACACCCTTTAGTTCATTCTGAAATATGCACTATTAACATTTTGATGAAAACATTTTATTCTACCCTTTCTAAGGGTCTAGAAATTTTACAGAGATCATGAACTTCAGTAAATATTGTTCAGATGAGTGAATATATTAAGCAAATGGCTTTAATCTGAGCATTTTGAAACTTTGCTCTCAGTTTTAATTATTCAAGAATTTGTGCAGATGAACTGTAATATTATTAAAGAAAACAGATAACAAAACAATTTTCCCCTTCCCTTAACCTGTTCCCACTTATAGAATTTCTTTCAAAATTTGTAACTGTAGAGCAGTGACATGTCTCATCAAGAGTATATTAGTTTTTAAATCACTTATTTCTGTTGTGAATATGCAAGATTGTAAAATTCCATTCAGACAGCTGATTTATTGTCTCTAGAGGATGGAAACTGGAGTCTACTATTCTAACCCTCCTGTTTTCTGGTTACTTCATTTGTCTGTTTTGAACCATTTTACTTATTCTGTCAATATGCAAAGTTACTTCTAATAATGTTGCTAAATACATCAGGGAGCTGAGAGGGTGAGAGATGGAAATCTAGCTTCATCCTTTCACATATAAATTGAATTGTCCCAGCACCATTTGAAAAAGAACATGTCTTTTCTCCAACATATGTTTCTGGTGCCTCTGTCAAGGAGCCGATGACTGTACCTGTGTGAGCTTATTTCTGGGTGGAGTACTGAGAAGGAAAAATGGGTTTGGATTAGCACTTCAATCTCCCTTAATCTAAAATGTGTCTGGTTGGGAGATAGTGATGATTTTTACTCAGCATAACCTTCAAAAATGTGGTTTTCTATATTTGTTTCCAGGCTTAACATACCTGAAATTAGTAGTTTGTTTATTTTAATCAGGTCTTCAGGTATGGTAGATATGTCATTAACAGTTAAGAACAGGGCTGGAGCAGTGGCTTGGCGGTTACAGCACTTGCCTGACATGCTTGAGTACACAAGTTCAAACCCCAGCACCCACGTACACAATGAAGTATCTGAGTAATGATTACTTGAAAAACTAAATAAAAATTGCTTCTCTCTTTCTCTCTCTCTCACTGTCCCCTCTTTCTTTAAAAAAAAAAGTTAAGAACACATTTTTCTTAGTAAGAATTTTTATATAAGGTAATGAACTATTGAACTCACCTATTTGCCAAACAATGCCTATGGTGCAAATGTGCAAAAGTAGAAATCACTTTCACAACGTCCTAGTGAACGGAGGACTCCCACAGGTCTTCATGGCTCATGCACGGTTCTGTTTCCTTCCTTTTTTACTCAGTGAAATGACTTTTAAGCCCTGCAATGAGTAATGCTACTTCATACATTTTGTTGAAGTTTCAGTAATTGGTTAAGCATTGTGGCTACTTAGCAGTCAACTTGAAAATATCGCAGTTTATAAAGTGAAAAATCATATTTATTACATTTAAAGTTTCTTTAAGTTTAAGAACACAATTATGGTGAGAATTTCAGAGTTGGAGCAGAAAGAACTTTTTCAGAAATCAGCATTGTTCTGAAGCCTTCATTACCAAGATTAAGAGAATCATTCGAATTCACCACGCAGTGTCTTTCACGCATGCCACTATTCATTTGCCAACATCTTGTCTTTTGTCTCTGTCTGCCAAAAAAAATCTACTCTTGGAATCAACTGAGTCTGAACTGTCCAACCAGCTGATGACCTTTTCACTGTGTCATTTGAAGGAGTTCGGGGTTACATAGCACAATTTATTCTTATAGGGCTTTGGAAACCCATTCTGCTTTTATGTTTTAGTCTTTTCTGAGAGAAATCAAGCAGATTTTTCAGTACTTACTGATGAAGTTATCAATCCTCATCAAAATACCAATGACATTCTTCACAGAGCTAGAAAAAAAGTACTAAAATTCACTTGAAATAATTAAAGACCTAGAATAGCCAAAGCAACTCTAAAGGGGAAAAAAAGCAGTGCCGGGGTCATCACAGTACCTGACTTCAAATTATATAAGGCAGAGAAACAAACCTGCAAAAATACAGTCAACTATCATTGACAAACGGACCAAAAAATATGCTGGAGAAAAGACAGCCTCTTTAACGAATGGTGCTGGGACAACTTGATATTCATATGTAGAAGAACGAAATTAAATGTCTCTCACTCCGTACAAAAATCAACTCAAAATGAATCAAAGACCTAGCAATTAAATTGGAAGTCTTGCAACTTCTAGACAAAATTGTAGGTCACCACTTCAACACATAGGTTCAGGCAATGACATTCTCAATAGGGCTCTTAAAGCTCAAAAAACAATACCAAGAATTAATACATGGGACGGCATCAACTTTAAAAGCTTTTGCACAGCAAAAGAAACATGAGTGTGAAGAGAGAACCTACAGAAGGAGAGCATATCTTTTTCAGCTAATCTTCCAACAGAGGATTAATACCCAGAACGCATAAAGAACTTGAAAAAATTACTCTCACCACCAACATAAACCCCAAATTCAAACCAACGAATCAACCTAAAAAAAACCAGTCAACATGGGCTAATGAACTGAACAGGCATTTCTCAAAAGAAGAAATACAAATGGTCAACAAATGAAAGTACCCCTAGCAATCAGGCAGATGCAAATCAAAAAAACTACACTGAAATTTCATTTCACTCCAGTTACATTGGCAGTCATCCAGAATACAAATAATAGGGGCTGGAGCGGTGGCTCAGCAGTTTCGGCGCTTGCCTGGCAAGCACGAGGACCCGGGTTCAAACCCCAGCACCACGTACACAACTAAGTGTTGGAGCAACTAAGGCCATGTGAAAAACTAAAGTTGTTCTTCTCTGTCTCTCTCACTTTAAAAAAAATTTAATATGACTGTTAGGATGTTCTTCTTTATTTAGTATTATCTGCATGTGAAATGTGACTGTGAAAGCATGTCGAATTGATCAGTTAGCGTGAATCTATTAACCCATTGATTCAACACATATTTATTGAGCACTTAATATCATATGCAAGATATTTTGGGTACTTTATGTATGCAAAGATGAAATATTAAAGGATGGATAGTAGTGTACAAAGGCAGTACAGTAATCCATGTTGGGAGAATATATACCCCAGGAATGAAAAGAGTAATTTCCATAGGAAATAATTTCTTTTTCAAAGGCACTAAAGAAAATATAAATCTGAAATGAAAGAAATCAAAATTAAGATGATGGATAACAGAATCAAAGGAAAGGGAAGATGGTGGCACTGGAGAAAAGTTGAGGATAGTAGAAGTACCATATAAGAACTAGAAAATTAAGAATAGCAAAGAAAGGCAGTGATGGGGCAAACAATAGCCAATCCCTGGGAGGTTAAGTTTGAAAAAATTGTACAGTATTCAAAACTGAAAGAAACACAGATTTGGCTATGGAAAGTAGCAATACCAATCTAACATACGTAGAAAATGTTTCTGAATCAAAGAATGGAGCAAATGGGAAAAGAGCACTCAAAGATGTATTTGAATAAATATTTTCTGAAATGAGGGAAGAATTCCATCATTTTATTGAGATATTTCTAACAATTTCTAACATTTTTCACACATAATAGTGTGTGCAGCATAGAGAATATGGATTTCTTTATATGCTTGTTACCTTCCAGTGTCCCAATGAGTGATGTGTAGTCCAGAGAAGATCAGAAACAGTGTCAGCAGGATCTCACTCCAACCTAGGGCATCTTCTGCCAGTGCTTCAACTAACTACAACTTGATCAATATCTAAAACTTTTCTAATTAGCATGGTGAATTTAAGAAATGGATTTTCATTGGGGAAGTTAGTGGTTAGTTTACATGGTTGCTTTAAAGTTAGAAAAGGGGTCTCATGTTTGGGATTAAGACAGTCAAAGTACATGGGTTGATTAAAATATTTTACAGATTTTTTACACATCTGTGAAGAGATTAAATAGTCTATAAAGCTCTGTATTCTTCACTGATGGGGATAACACCCACAGCCTTATCTCTAACTAGTATGTGCAGTCATTGGAGGAAAATTTCTGTTTGCCTGATGATAGTTATACGGGTAACAGGATATTGTCTCTAAACTATTGTCCTTTTTAGAGTATACCATCTGTGTGATTGGATCACCTAAAAAGATCACTGGGACTTCAAACCCTTGAAAAAATTGTTTCAAATGTTTTGTGCCTGCTTGTGTTTAAAATTGGTTTAATAATTATCTGTATGATCTGAACCTTACCATTATTAAAATCTAATAGTGAGGTTGTAGGGAATGGATCATTTTTACTTAGCCTAAATGTGTCAGAGCTAAGATTGTCATGACAAATTTTATTGAGGCCAATACACAGCACTTTGTTACTGTGGATTAAAAATGTACAATGTTCCAGAAAAAATGATATAGGATGATCAATTTCTGAATATTTCCCAATGAAGTTGTTGAACTTGAGGTGTAAATAATTCTTTGGGAATCTTAGAAAAAAGCACACCCAGAACTGAAGAGAGAACACCAGCATTAATTGTCAGATAGTAAAAATGTGTCTATAGGGTTAAAAAAATTGAACTACAAGAATTTTTATAGCCATCAAGTAGTCATTTAGAAATCAAAGAAAAAGTCACCCATATATATGTTAAGAATCTAGAGAATGGTTAGCATGGATTTGAGGAACAGAAAACTTCATGATTTTCTGGTAATCTAGAGATATATCTGAGCAAGAGCTATCTAAAGAAATGAAAAGGCATTATATGAAAGGACTGGTATTGAGCCTTGAATCTAATACTAACCATCTACTATAATTATGGTAGCAGGACTTAGTTTAAAATGTTATAAATATTGAAAGAAAAGCTGCATCATGGGTTGGAATAAATATCCAGGGGATTTCCAATTAAAATTACATGCAAAAGACAAATTAAGAGATAGTGTCTTGTTAAATAGTAAAAAAGTTTCTATTACAAATGTTTGCTATATATATTATACTAAATGAAATACAGCACAAAAAAATCTGTAAAATAAAACGGAAGGTAACAAAGAAAATTTTTTTCTGTTTTTATTTATCCTTTATTACAAGAAACCAATGGACATTTTTGGGCCAGTATAAAATGTTAAAAATTGTAAGAAGTCATTGTAAGTCAGGTACTATATATGTATTAGGTCATACAGGAAGCCTTAATAAATTAAAAAAAATAGTTATTGTTGGAGCTTACTCTCAGATCACAATATAGAAAAGAAAACTAGAAATTAATGATAAAAATAGAAACCACTCAGATATTTCAGAAAAACAAAAATGTACTGACCAAGCACAGTAAGGCAAGTATGGCATGTTGTCCTTCATATGTGGAGTCTAGAGGGGAGGAAAGCCAAGAGGAAAGTAGCAGAGAGACAGATGGAGAAGGGGACTGGGGGAGGGGACAGTAAGGGAGGGAATTTCAAGATATGATCAAAGTATATATTTTGCATGGATGAATATGCCACAATGAAACCCATTATTCTATATAATTAAAATGTACACAAAAATATTTACTGAACAAAATGAGATTCAAATTAATGTGAAACTATTAAGAATATATTTATATTTTAATAAAACTATTCTCGCTGTAATACTGGTATTTATAATAGCAGTATTAATCTTATAATATTAGGAATAAGTTATAGTTGTATTGTGTATAGAAACTTATTAAGGAATGCTACAGATGAATTTAGAGGAGAATTTATAGCTATTTATAAACTCTTCCAGTCAAGAACATAATAAATTAGGCATTTAATGAACTTAAGAAATTTGAAAAGAGTTACCATGGGTGTTTTGGCTTGGATATGAGGTGTCCCCACAAAGCGCCTATGTTAATGCAGGAATATTCAGAGGTGAAATGATCGAACTGTGAGACCTACGTATTTAAGTTTTTCTTGATGGGACCAAAATACCTGACCAGAACAACTTAGAAGAGGAAAGGTTCGTGTTTGCTCATGGGGCGGTCCATGTTTGGCCAACTCCATTGCCCTGAGCCTAAGGTGAGGCAGAACATATGGTGTAAAGGTGTGTCACAGGACTGTTCCACCTATGGCAACCAGGAAGCAGACAGGGAGGCAGGGAGGAGCTGCAGGAAGATGCTCCCTTCCTATGACCCACCTCCTCCAGCCACACCCTGGCTGCCGACAGTTACCACACAGTCAGTCCATTCAAACTAGTATGGACCAATTAGGTTGCAACTCTTATAATCCAACCATTTCACCTCTGAGAAAAATCTGAACTTTCATTCCTACATTAACACTGGAGCTTTGGGGGGTCACCTCTTATCCAAACCATACAAGCTATAACCTACTCTGGTCCTTTGTACTTTGAATGGACTAACTGGGTGGTAACTATGGAGAGGTGGGGTGTGACTAGGTGATGTGGGTTACTGGGGTGTTCCATGGAAGGGTTTATCTTCCCCATAGCTCTTCCCCCTTCTCTCCCTCTCTGCACTTCTTGGTCACCATGAATGGAACAGTGCTCCTTAGCATGCCCTTATGCCTTGATGCTCTGCCTCACCGTGGATCCAGAGCAATCACAGGTGACCCTGGAGCAAATCTCTGAGACCATGAACTCAAAATAAACATCTCCTCCAGGTTGTTTTTGTCAGGTATTTTGGTCATAGTGACCCTAAGCTAACACAACGAGAAATCTAAAGAAAAGATGTAATAGAGATTAAAGCAGGAATCAATGGAGTACAAAAGTGAAAACAAATAGGGTTCATAAAGAGTTTTGAATATGTGTACACATACAAATGTATTATGAACAAATTAAGGATGAAATACTCATGACAATACTAATCCTTGTTTCTGTAATTGGTCTTGTAGTTGGAGCTGGTTTTTTAACTACCTTCTTCTGTTACCCATTCTGTACTCCCTTTGCCTCAGCAAGCACCTCAGCAGGTTCTTCATCTAGTGGATAAACTTGAAACTTCATTCCTGAAGGGTCTGGACTATTGGTAGTCCAGCCTGGGTTGAGTTGTTGTAGTTTTCCATTGACCTTAATTACAGGGCATGGTAATACCATCATGCATCAATTAACGGTGGGGCTATGTTCTGAGAAATGTGTAATTAGGTAATTCTGTAATTGTGTAAACATCATAGATTGTGCTTACACAAACCCAGATGGTCTAGGTCAGCTGCTCCACTCCACATGGCCTCTTGATGCAGTCAGAAGGCATGCCAAATACCAGATTAGGAGGCTGCTGCTGGCGTAGCACTTCGTATTGCTTTTGTTTTTGTTTTTGTTTTTGTTTTTTTTTTAAGAAAGAGGGGACAGTGAGAGAGAGAGAGAGAGCAAAAAGCAATTTTCATTTAGTTTTTCAGGTAACTCATTCCTCAGACACTTCACTGTGTACGTGGTGCTGGGGTTTGAACTCCCGTACTTGTGCATGCCAGGCAAGAGCTCTAACCACTGAGCCAGTGCTCCAGCCCCAGCGCATCATATGGCTTTACAGTGACATTTTTGTTTTGATAAGTAGAAGGATCACACTCTAAAATAGTGCTAAAAAGTATAGTTTAGTGAATACACAAACTGGAGACATAGTTCATTATGATCATTGCTTAATATTATGTACTATATATAATTGTATGTGGTTATATTTTTATACCACTGGTAGCCCAGCAGTTTTGTTTATACTACCATCACCACAAACGTGGAGCAATGCATTGCATTATAAAGTTACTGTGGCTGTGATGTCACCAGCTGATAGGAATGTTTCAGCTCCACTCTAATTTCATGGGCTCACCATTTTATATATGGTCTATCATTGATCAAAACATAATTATGTGGCACATGACTGTACGGAGATTCGCTAAGAGATCTCCTGTATCCAGACACTCTTTCTTACCTCCTTTGTGGACTTGTAGTCTAGTTACCCCTTGGTAGTCAGGATCGTCACCCCAGACATCACAGAAATTCCTTTCATGGCCTGTTGACTCAGAGGCCTAAGGAGCCCAGAGTGGCCAGGCAGCAGTCTTAACTTCCAGTTCCATGGACCATTCTTGTGTTCCCTGGTGGAACCATTCCTCTACTTGGAACTAAGATCTCTAGATCAGCAGAGCATAAAGTCGTGGGAACAGGAAGCAACATTTTGCTAGTGAGTCATTAGTGGTGAAGGGTGCCACTCCTGGCCCACCCAACAGCAGCAGAATACATATTTTCTCAATAGCACCTGGAACATTCTCCTCCAGGATAGAGCATATGTTAGAACACAAAATAAGTCTGAACAAATTTAAGAAGAGCAAAATCATTTCAAGAATCTTTTCTGACTAGGAAATTTTAAAACTAGGAATCAATAGCAGGAAGAACTATGGAATATACGCAAATGTATAAGGAATTCTACAAAGTGCTCATGAACAATGGGTCAATGAAGAAACTAAAAGAGAAATTTAAAATTTTCTTGAGACAAATGAACATGTGGAGGTTCCTGCAGGGTGGATTGCCCAGAGAGTGATGAGAGCCCCACACCCCTTCTCCCACACCTTGCCTATGAATCCTACCTGTGTAATTCTTCATAATAAATGAGTTAATGTAAAAAAAAATCTCAATGATGCACCTCACAGAACTAGGAAAACAAGAAGAAACTAAACCCAAAATTAGTAGAAGAAAGGAAATAATACCAGAGCAGAAAGAAATGAACTAGAGACCAGAAAAATAATACTAGATAAATGAAGAACTGGATTTTGGAAAAAAATAAAATCAACAAGCCTTTAGGTAGACTACGAAAAAAAAAGACTCAAAATTAGAGATGAAAAACAAGATATTACAAATGATACCACAGAAATAGAAAGGGCCATAAGAAACTATTATGAACAAGCATACACCAACAAATTGGATAAAGTAGGAGAAATGCGTAAATTCATGGATACACAGAACCTACCAAATGTGAACTATAAAGAAATAGAAAGCTTAGCAGAGTAATAACAGATTAAATCAGTAGTAAAAGACTCCCATCAAAGAAAATCTCAGGACTTGATGGCTTCACTGCTGAATTATGCTAAACATTTAAGAACACTTATTACTAATACTTTGAACTCTTCCAAAAATTGAAAAAGGGGGAATATTTAATTCTTTTGCTATTGCCTTGAAATTGCACTTATTTTGTATCTGTAGTACCTATATATATATTCTCTTTCATCTTTGTCACTATGCCAATGCCAATATCAATTTAAATTACTGTAGGTCAAAAATATATTTGGAGGGCTGGCGCATTGGCTCAGCAATTATGGCGCTTGCCTGGCATGTGTGAGTACTCGGGTTTAAACCCAAGCACCATGTACACAACGAAATGTCCTAGAAATGAAAGTCACATGAAAAACTAAATAAAAAATTGTTTCTGTCTTTCTCTCTCTCTCTCTCTCTCTCTCTCTCACTGTCCCCTCTTTGTAAAAAAAAAAAAAAAAAAGTATATTTTGATTTTTGATAGAACAATGCTCTGCTAGCATTTTTCTTTCCCCAAAAAAATGTCTTGACTGCTCTTACAAGGTTATTTTGTCAGGTGTTTTTAAGCAGCTTGTCTATCTTCTCAACAAAATACATGGACGAGAGAGAGAGAGAGAGAGAGAGAGAGAGAGAGAGAAGGGACAGTGAGAGAGAGAGAGAATCGATTTTATTTAGTTTTTCATGTGGCCTTTCATTGCTCCGACACGTTGTTGTGCGCGTGGTGCTGGGGTTCACACCATGCATGCCAGACAAGCGCCTTGATGGCCGAGCCACTGCTCCAACCCCTGGAAATAGAGATTTTGATTAGAAATTTCATTGAATTTTTAGATTATAACTTAGGAAATTTGTTGTTTTTACGATAATGAATTTTATCACATCACGATCTGGTTCAGGCATACCCAGATTCTTATCATGTTGTTAAGAGAATTAAACTTTGTGAGCTATTTTAACTTAAGAACCCAATTTTGTCTTTTGAGAGGATTCTTCCCATTCATAAAACATGCTTTGGATTTTGGACATTCCTAAAGTGCTGAACTTCCCTAAATGGGAACTTTCCTGTGGCTATCTTCACAGATATATTATGGCTCCTGTTGTGTTAAGTTTTTCTTCCAAGTGCTCATGGATTACTTTCACTATTTGCATTTTTTATCGATCTGTTTTATTTTTTCCACTTGAAGGTTTTTGGCAGTAAAGTACAATTAAATAAACACTGAACTTTTTTTTAAGAGACAAAGGGACAGAAAGAGAGAGAGAAGGAGAGAAAGAGGGAGAGAAAATCAACTTTATTAAGTTTTTCGTGTGACTTTCATAGCTCTGACACTGTGCTGTGTACATGGTGCTGGGGCTCGAACCTTTGTCCTGGCGCATGCCAGGCAAGCACCGCAACTGGCTGAGCCACCGCTCCATCCCACGTTGAATGTTTTATGTAATCTTTGGTAAGAATTGAAATAATATTGTACCATTAATTTCCGTGTCATTTACACCTGTTGGTATGAGAATTTGCCTATGAGAGATTTTTTTCAAGAAGAAATCATTCTTCTAAGGTAGAGGAGGACCGTATATTTGCATTTTTTCAATTTGCACTGTATGCATTTAAATATTGTGATTTTTATATGGATTTTGCACAGCAGTAATTACTAATTTTCTTATCTCTTTTTATCAAGAACATTTGAAGGCACATGGTAGCTGCAAATTGAACTTGAATACTATGGACCTATGCTCAAATCTTAGCCTAACCACTTTCCGTGTGGGTGATCCAACCCAGGGACACATGCGAGGTATTCTGCCTCTGAACTATACCCCAAGCCCAGCCTTCCCACTTTCTAACCACTAAGTAATAAACAAGTTACCTTAATCTTTGCCTAATACATAAAAATGGGGTGAATAGTACAAATTCATGGAGTTGTGAGATTCATTGATAAAAATGAGTATAAAATACTTTACATGGTGCCTACACAATAGCAACCATTTAATACTCATTAGATACTATTATAGCAATGCTATTATTATCTTCTTGATGTGATTATTCCAGACTTAGTGAAGAGAGATATTAAAAATTCAAATAAAGAATGGATAACACATATTTTATAAAACACATATTTTTAGACTTTGTCAGGAAATGGGGAGGGATTGGTCTAGAGAAAGGATTATCCTTGAAAAGAAGAAGGCATATACTTTGATTTGAGGATGAAAGGAGAATATAAGAAACAAATCCATCCATTGGCAAAGAAGATATCAATGGATACCTCTGTGCATCCATTGGGGAGGAAATACTTTTTTTGTTTGCCCATCCGTCCATCCATCCGCTTATTCAGTTTCTTATTCTTTATGGCAACATGTTTTGAATGTTTATTATGTAGCAGGCAATGTATGACATGCTTTATAGGTTTTATATCTTTGCAACTCCATAATGTCCTTACAAAGGGAATTTTAAGACTGGCAAAATCAAGGGTAACCCCTCTTTGTTCCAGGTCCATCTTTTCATTCTCATTGAATAAGCAATGAAATGGACATTGTAGAATAACACATTTTAGGAAGAGATTTAAGGATTGCTCTGACATCCCATGTTAAATGTTAGAACATTAATTTTAGCCTCTGCTTGTAAAATGGCTTATTTTTCTTCCCATGTCTGAAGAGGTGAGACCCTCCGAATTTTGAGAAGTTCTTACTGGAGATTAGATATTCTGGTTTAAAGAGTAGAAGTATTCTGACTTCATTTTTAATGCCTTTTAAAGCAGACATAATTGACAATTGTTTGTTCAATTATTAATATTTTCTCACTTGAGCTAGACTCAATATTTTTTATTTAAGCTAGTGCCTGGTTATTCTGTGTTCTTTAGAAACCATAGGAGATAAACCCCTGGGCACATAAATTCTCATAGGAACTTTGTGAAACTTCATGCTCTTTTCGTTCGGTATTGTAGAATTTATCTTTCTGAGTAAATTTCACCTAGGTCTTGGAGGGGATTTAAGAAGAACAGTTAACAGTTGAAAATGTAGTTTTCTTATCTTTTTTCAAAAAAAGAGGAAGTCATAGATTCAGGAGCCTAGGCCTAAACAGAGGATTTTAATGTATGTGTTCTGGAATATTGAAAGGATAATTGCAAATATTGCCACTCCCCCCACCCCCATCTGCCTTGTGATACCCTCTTACTTTAAGAAAAAAAAAAAAGCTTTAAATACATTGTTATTTCTTAAACTATCTTCTCCTGGCAACTCTGTCCAAATCCATATCAGCTGCATTTTTCTTCTGCTGGCTTTATTCCAGAGGTAGGACACCCACTAGATGGGAACCTATTGATATAGCGTAGCAAGTCAGTCCTCTGGAGCACAGTGCAGGGTGGAGAAGGTTGTAGAGAGGACGTGAAGGAGAAATGGAAGTTAAATTCCCTAAGTTAGCATAATACCTTGGGGAAAATTTTCACCAAATAGCTACTAGGTCAACCAGAGGAGGAACCTGGGGTTCTTTCGCCCAGTGCCTGGATCTGAGGCCTGGAGATGTTGTGATAGGTCACATGCAGAATAATTGAAACCAGCTATTTAACTTCAGTGACCTTGCTTTAAACTCTCTCCTAGAATGCTAGGAGTAAATTTTTAATTAATCCATTCTTTGAAAATTTTATTTGAGCCTCTTCTGTGCTAACCATCATAGATAGGAAAGAGGTAAAGTGAATAATATTATTAAGTGGTTAACTTGCACCAGGGACATTTCTAGATGTGGCAGCAAGGGAGTAGACTAATCAGCAATAAAACAGTAAATAACCTAGTGTTAGATACAAAATGTATGGGAGTAAAATGCAAGGTGTTGTTCAGGCTAAGCTAAGCTTCAGAGAAGAAAAGAATCTAGAAATTATGTTAGAAAAATGTTGCCCAGAAGCAGTCACTTCTCTGTGAATTTTGACAGCAGGAATAGATTATGGACTGGTTGGTGTGATTCTCTGGCTTCTGCAGTAGACCAAAGCCCTAAAGGGAGAAAACAGAGACTTCGCAGAAGCAAAGGACGAGTTTTGGTACCAAAAAAGTACTTTCTTTTTGCATACACTGCCACAGAAATTCAAGCAGGATGGTTACAAAGCAAGTAGTCTATAAAATTCACAGATTTGATGGATATTTTGTCTCAAACTTTCCCATCCTTTATGGTCTTATAATGGCTGGATATCCGTAAATATTAGATTCCCAAGAAGATCTTTTTGGAGGAGACTTCTTACCTTTGGTCAAGAGTGAAAAAAGGTATTCATTAAGTTATCAATCAGGGTTTTGGCTTGGAGTAGTTCCCCTATTCATGTTCACAATAATATAATTAAGAAGGGGTTGTAAAAGAGTATTTTTTACAAGATGTGGCAGGGTTGGAAAATCACAAGTGATAATGCAGTATTTTAGAGCTAGTAAGTTGCTCCCACTTCTAGGAATAAAAGAACAAGGAAAGAAAAGGTCACTGGAACCAGAAGAGAATCCTGTAGAGAGGGCCACCTTGAGAAGAAGAGCTGTGACTTGATACTCCACAGAGGAAGCCCAGAAATGATTATTCCAACTTCACTTTTCTCCTGCATCTTCTGCTGGGTCTATCTGCTAAAACTAATTGGAAGCTGAGGATAAGGGAGTGCACTGATATAGCCCAACAAGTCAGTCCCCTGGAACAGAGCGGGGTGGAGAAGGGCAGAGAGTGGACATGAAAGACAATGGAAGTTACGCATGCAGGTGGGACCTGTCGTCTTGCTGGGGTATTCTTTACATCTTTGTCAACCTAGCAGTTCACTTGAAGGAAGGTGCTCAGGTAGACAGCTGGAGAGCAAAGACCCCAAACTCACTGGTCTGTAAGCTCTTTAGGGCTTCTTTTGGAGGTCTGGCACAATAAATGTGACTCAACTCAGCTACTCAGGGAGATAAGTCAGTGTGTTTGGTATTGGACCATACAGGAAGGAACCTAGTCAACCATGATGAAGATGGAGCAGTTAGATTATGGTTATGTGATACCGTCTGTTCAAATGAAGTGTCACCCTGAAGCTCTGGGTTTTCACAGGTGAAGATGGAGCTGCTCTGGATGAAGTAAGCATGTTATGAAGGGAAAGGGGGATGTGGAGGCCTCCAAGGGCTTTTGGTTAGAGCTCTGAGGAGCACAGTTTTCCAACCTCTGAAAGGTTCCCCTCACTCTTTCAGGGAAACCAAGATTCAGTGAGCAGAAGTCCACGGTCACGCAGGGAGCTAGTGGCCACTTCACTACCAAAGCCAGACTGCCTCACGCCTAGTGTCCTGCTTTTTGTATCTTCCTTTGCTATTTTATCACAGCTTGGACTATTTTTTTCTTCAAGTGTAAATGTTCTGTATGCACAAGCTGTGTACTCCGTAATATATTTACTTCTTCGGTGCTGAGCGGGAGAGCTGCCCACGCTGTTTGCCCATAGACATCAAGGATGCATAGATCCCCAGTGTCCCTGAAGTCTTGGCCTCTATGTGGGTGGTTGATGTGAGCACAGTAGCCTTTGGTGTGGTGTCCTTTCAGTCTGATGTGGCTTGTAATTGCTACATTTTTTTCTTCACAGTAATTCTCTTAATTATGTGTCCAGGTTCTGACTGTGACATGGCTGTCATTTTGTCATCTTAATTTTGCACATTTTGCCTTTCAAGGAGCTGCTCATGCAATTTCCTCCTGCTGCCCTGGAGGGCTGCACGGGGCACTGGTAATGCAGCTGCGCAACCAGACCTCTGCCCACGCTAAGGTCTGGTGGGTGGCCTACTGCTCTGCATCCTTACCCTTAGAAATAATTCAAACAAAACAAGTTCTACTTTTAAAATAGCACTTCTGTACTAAGTTCTTATAGTTTAATGTTGCATCAGTATCCAATTTGAATCTAAGGTGGCCTTTCTCACCTCAGAAACAGGGCTTAGACACTAGGCCGGGATTCCTGTTCTCTGCGTTTTCCCAGTTCCTCAGCATGGTCAGTCTGGATATCTGCCTCATGCAGCTGTGTCCTATGGGCCACCTCCTTATGGAGAAGCTAGATTCAACCTGCTTGACTCACTCTTCTCACCTCCATACTCTCAATGGACCATGCAGACATGCTGTAGCAGCCTTCTCTCAGTCACAGTGTGACTTCACAAAAATGTGGCCACTTGCTTTAAATGCACCAATTAGAATTCTGCATAGGAATCCCACATGGGTGAGTCCCTGGACCCATGCAGAATCTTACAGGTCTCTCACTTTGTATCTCTTGTTCTCCACTTACTGGTTGAGTGGGTGTGTCTCGGATCTCTCCCAGACTCCTGTTGGCCCTGTGGAGTGTGCTTCCCTTTTCTCTCTGGGATCTGTAAGTAATAAAGTGCTTCTGCTACTCCCTGTGTTTTGGTGAGTTGCCTCCTCTGTGTCTCTCCTCAGTGACACCCGTCGGGGATCTCCTGAAGAGTGGTGTCCTGGTAGGAGTAAACTGTACACAGATCAGACACTGCCGTCAGAGTGCCAGACAATATGAACAAGGAGCCTCTGAAAACAAACCTCAAGACCAAATTAGGTTAAAAAATTACAACTTTATGGAATCTAAATTCTGTGGTACAATTATTTAGAAGTTGCATCATGCTTAAACCTCAGAGAGGTCTCTACTATTTATTTGTTTTGGTTATTTTATTAGGAAAGCAGATTATATTTTATTATTAAGATAATCTTAATAAATGAATAGATTTCAAAAAGATAATTTCTCTGAGTCATTATCTTTTATGTTTATATCTGCAGTTGAAAAGAAAGCTAATATATATTTTTTTCTTACTCATGAATCTCAGCATTATTTTAACCTAGCCAGGCCTTTGTGCAAAGCGAGCATAAAAAAACATCATTCTTGCAATGCCCTCCTTCTCCACCTGCAAAAAAAGGGAATCCCTTAGGGAATTTTAACTTTGTATGCTTTTGTCTTTTATCCTTTCTTCCTCAGGAAGGGAAATAAAGTGTCCAGGGGTGTATTACAGCTGGCAATAAATTTCCAGCATCTTCTAGAAAAGAATTTACTGTTGTCTGAAATCTTTTATATCACTTTGAAAGCATATCATTATCAGTCTGCGTGCTCTAGCATCTTACCTATTTATTTACTTATTAAATAAATTTTAGCAAATGTTTTTTGAGCGCTTATTAGATGTCAAACTCTGTGGTAGGTACCAGGGATATGAGATTGAATAACAAAAGGAAACTCATAGACTCTTAGTCAAAATGAGATAAACTATGTTCTGATAAAAAAAAAATAAGCCCAAAGTTCCAGTGACTTTATGCAACAAGAATTTATTTCTTACTCATAGTTTTATAACTCCATCAATGTGAAGTTCTTTCAGCTACATGAAAGAGAGAACAGAGAGAATTCTTACTTAGCTATACTACTTTGGATGAGAGTGATGTTTTTACTCCCAGTTGGTGAAGCAAAGTCCCATTCTTTAGCATGAAAGGCTTGGAAAGCATGGGAGAAATTTGGAATATAGGTAGGTGCTACTATCTCTGCCACACCTGACGCAGGAATCAAGAGTTACATCTCCGAGGAAGAGACATTTATTTAAGCTAAGGCATTGAGTAAGAGCGAGGGCATCCAGGCAAGGGATACATGGAAAGAATTTCAAGCAGAGGGAATTGCATATGTAGAATCTGCAAGGTGGGAAAGAGCCTGACATATTTGAAGGACTGCAAAATGACCAGTCTGGCTGTATTGTAGAGAGAAAGGAGGAGAGAAGTGAGAACTCATGCTGAATAATAGACATTCATTGAAGAATTTTAAGCAAGGGAGTAAATTTGGGAATTTTGTGTTTTAACTCTTCCTCTGACTGTCACAGGAAGAATTTATTGGAGAGGATACTAACAGGTCTTGGAGATAAGTTAGAGTTTCTTTTCAGAAGCCCAGGAGAGAGGTGATCGTGACTGGGAAAAAGGAAGGTGCTAGGTTTAAATATGGCTAGAGTGTTCTCTCCCTGCAGGGTCTATGTGTTAAAGGCTTGGTCCCTGGGGTGCCATTATTGTGAGATGGTGGAACCTTTAAGAGGTGGGACTTATTAGGAGGTCCTTGGGTCATTGGAAATGTGCCCTCCTCTCTCTCTGCTCCCTGCCTCACCATGTGATCATTCCCTAAACAGGCTCCTACCGTCCACCATGGGGCCTTCGCCAGGCCTGTGATATGCTGTTTGAATTTCCAGCCTCCAAACTTGTAAGCTAGCTACATTAACCTCTTATTTTATGAAGTTAGTTTAGTTGCCCCATGTTATTTCAATGTAGTGATGAAAATTTGACTAATACAAAAGAAGCAGCAAAAGTGGAAAGAAATAGATGTATTTATGAAACTAGGAAATAGATGTAACAGATGTGAGCAACTGATTGGATGTGGAGGGTTAAGAAGAGACAGTATCTGATAACATGAGGTTTCTTGCCAGAGAAGCTCCTGAGCTAGGAAAAGTGGGAAGCACAGCAAATAGCTTTGATAGTGAAGGGGTGAGGAATGGGGAAGTGAGTAATCATATATTCAGTCTGAGACTCGTAAAATAGGGGTTGCTCTTTGATGTCTAAATGGAGAGATTGATGAGTACAATATATTTTATGAAACTTCAGATAGAAGGGGTTGACCAGAATTATACAATGGAACTCCTTGATTTATAGGTAGTGATTAAAACCATAGAAAGTGTTGGGAATACTTCAAGTATGAAAAGAAAAGATGGTTCAACATGGACCTAGACAAACTCTTAAGAGTTAAAGGTTAGGAAGGGTTGGAGAAGGAGTCACCAAAAGAGTGAGAGAAAATAACTAAAGAGAGGACTGGAAAACCCAGGAAATATAAAGTAATGCAAGGGATGGAGGATCAAGTTTTAAAGACTTCTGCAGGGGGAGTCTAATGAGGTGTCAAATAAGATGAGGTCATTAAATGTCATTGGATCAGGCCTGAAAGAGTCCTCGATGACCCAAAGTGAACAAGAAGAGCTCCAGTAGACAAAACTCTGAATTTGGCTGAATTGCCCAAGCTACTCATCTAGCAACCACATTTCTGAAAAAAGCTAAGTATTTCAGAAAGTTCTATAGAACATTGTTCAAGAGAATTGGAAAGTTAGCAGTTTCAGCACATAGCACACTTACACAATGGGTATAGATTTCCAAAGTTGAATGTTAGGGAACAGGGGTTTTTAGAAAGTTTAGAAATTAGTATTCCATTGGAACAACTGCAATATAAAATGAAACCATGCATCTTAGTATGCTTTTAATTGGTCCCAAACTTATTGTTTCCAGGTTGCCTTTTTATTTACAATTATAAAGTACAGAAAACCAGAGAGACCAGAACAGTAGAAATTATCAAAGAGATAAATGAGAGGAATACTCCTAAAAAGCAAAAATTAATTATGTGTAGCCTGGATAAGAAAATAAGAATGGGAACTTAATAATCCTGAAGTCATGACTGTACAGAGAGAATGCCGGCTGGTGGCTCTTGAGCTTCGTGGGGGGCTGGAGGGAGAACTGGGCTAGAATTTCTACAGGGATGTTGGCTGGCTTGTTAATAAAAGCTTTTAGACTGCAGGTGATTCAGAAACTAGAGGTGGTATGAAGAAAAAATGGGAATTCTCCATTCTACAATCCATTTAGGTTCTGTCGTTCTTGAAAGGGTTTTACTGAGAATGGATGGTCACATGGTACATCTCTGAGAGACCCCAGTCATAAGCGACATCCACCAGTGAAGGTTCTGAAGGAGACTGCTGTGCTCTTCTGGCCTCCTCCTCATAGCATCCTTCAGCCAGGTCTTTAGATGTGAAAAGACCCAGGACTCTGAACTTTCAACATTTAGGAGGTCTTGGATTTGGGGGCCTTGGTGGGCTTTGCTTATGCCCTGTTTAGTGATGTTGGTTCAACACGCAGTAGAGTGCATCTGACCTTTTTGAAATGTGCATAATTTCCTTCTGTGAGAACTTTCCTAGTGGATATTTCCTTAGGTTCTCTAGGGCTTCTGAGTTATTGCCTTCCTTTGATGTCCAAATAACAGTATTGAAGTCTGCAGCTCATGTGAGGCAGAAGTTTACTCCCCATTCTAATGGGTTCTGAGGATCCCATAAAGTACTGATATGTCCTGGTCCTTTGCTGGGACCCTTCCCTTTGAACCACGAATGGGGTTGGGTTTTCTACAACTTCTTTCGCTGCCTCCAGAGAGTCTTTCCACATTGTCGAGGTAGTTCCCTGGGTCCCCTCACACCACGAAGGGATAGAACCCCTCCTTCAATGTTCCCCACTCAATGAACACAGAATATTTAAAAATAGACTCCAGTGAGTTTTGGGACAATACAAAGGAATAGTGGATTACACAGCAGGAAAAGAAAGCAAACCTGAGTACTTTGCTGTTTCCAGATTCTACGTGCAGCATCTGGACACTCCTGAGTCTTTTCTTTTTGACTCTATTTCATGTTGCTAAAGCCCACTGTTCCTCCAAAATGAGAGTCCCCTTTCCCATACCCACTTTCCTAAGTCCCAGGGCCCCAAGCCTTTTCCTATCCACTCATAGTCCGACTCATAGTCTTCAGCTTTTCACGTTGTCTTTGTAGAGAAATTTAAAACTTAGCTGTTTGTTGACTCATATATAGCATTTGCTTTCCTTTGCAGAATCAAAGCACATTCAAATGTCTTCTTTTGTATTTTTTTATCAGTAAAACCCTGGCCCTCAAAACGACCTTACAATTTTGAGATGACAAATCATTCTTAAAGGTTTCAAAGGTCCCAGGCCAAATTATTAAGCAGATGTGTGGTCAAAGTACTTGAACTTTCCCTTTCCTGAGTCAGTTGCTGCCACCACTTTCAGCGAGTGGAAAATTTGTTTCCAAGAAAATATGTATTTGAACTTCCAGAAAATATGTGTTTGAACTTCCAGAGGTTAAATGAAATTTTTCTTCACTACATTAGAGGTGCAATATTGAATAATCTACCTTGCAGTGCTGCTTAGCAGAGGAGGAGAAAGTGCAGACAAAAGTATAGTCATACAAACATTTCTAGAACTTGGGGTGAGGGAACTTCTCTCCAATCTGCCACATCCATCAATCCCCAAATCTTGTTAATGTTGCCTCCTTGTGTCTCTCCAATCTGTCCCTCTATCCATTCTGCAATGGTCTGCTTTAAGGCAACCTATGCTATTTTTTGTATTTCTAGCTCCCAACCAAGACTGGTGAATAAGAGGTGCTTGCTCATTCTAAGAACTTGCCTTGCCTGGACGGATAGAGGAATGAAGGAGAAGAAACAAACAATGCTGGAAATTTGAGGGTAGAATTTTAGGTGGGCAATGCTGGGAGCTGCTTTCACCACAGCAGAAATCTGGAGAAAAGTAAAGAACTAAATGTAGAATTCAGAAGAACAAGGTGAAATTGCAAAAAGCAGACTGGAAAGTCTTCAATAGATTTTTAAAGATCGTGTAGGCAGCAGAAGGATACATGGCTCAAGATCTAAAGACATTAAGATTTTTATTCTTACTAGCTAAATCTGAGATATTAACAGGATGAGGGAATAAGGAATGACCAGAACCATTGTTTATCAGGCACTTGCTGGCACCTGACGTACCAAGCATGTAAAGACCATCTCGTTTAGTCCTAGCAGCAACTCTATACAGGTAGATTAAATTCTCCCCATTTCACAGATAAATAAATGACCTACCTTGGGAAGGGCGGGATAAGGGAGGGTAATTGGGGGGGGCACTCCTGGGGGTAATTGCAATATCCAGATTATATACACATTTTATATTACTTTGTTAAAAACTTGTATGGTTTTATGGTTGTTCAAAAATAAAAAATTTAAAAAAAATGACCTACCTTGACAATTTTTACATGTTAAAGATGGAGTCAGGATTTGAATCCAGATCTGTCCGATCTAGACATTTTGCACTTTTTCTCTGTTCCAGTTATGTAGCATATAAACACGGCGAGTACGCTGTATCTCTCTTAGCTTAGTGTGGCTTGCTCATCATCTTTGGGAAAAAGAAGCAGCACAAAGGAAGAAAAGAAGAGATGTAAATTTAGAGAAAAATTTTAAATTCAGGAAGAATGGACCCTGGTCAATTTTATTTCACAATTTGCTTAGGGTTGCCTTAATTATTCTAGGGAATAAACTAAGATTTTAAATAACTGTACAGGAGGTATGTGTGTTTATTTATTCCTCCCCCAAATCTATTTCACAGATAATAGAACAAAGGCATAAAGAATTAGTAGGTCATACGGACTCATGTAGCTAATATCTTAAAACTGGATTCAGCCCTGCCTTGATGTCAGTCTCCAGGGCACATTCCTGCCGCCACTCCATAGTAACGTTCTGTGTAACAGCAAGCAGCCATCCTAGGAAGATTCATAATATTTTCTGGTGGAAGGACAGCACAGAGCTCATGTAACTCAGTCCCTTTATGTTGTACTTGATGAAACGGTAATTAGAGAAGCAAATTGATTAGACAGTGATCAGAGAGTTTGTTGGTGGAAAAGCCACGCTTTTTGCCCAGGTTTTGAGATTTCATTTAGCTTTCTTTTGCCACCAGAATAAACTGTCATTTAAATTTCAAGGACATTATTTGACCAAGGCCATATCCATATCTGTATACTAACACAGCACAAGGGTGAGTCTTCTGCTGCCTTGGGGCAGCGGTTTCTCTCAGGGAAAGCACATCACAAAGGGTGCAGCCTTGGGCTCTGATCTGTTTTCTTTGGCGGTGCCAGGTATGTGGAATTAGATATCATTGACTTGCTTGCAGACATTCTGTTAGCACTTTTGGAAAAAAAAAAATCTGCCTGTCAGTTGCTTCAAAATGAAGACTAATTATTCTCCATTCTCCAGTCATAGACATCACAATATGACTGTATATTTGCATTCAAATACTGCAAATATTTGACATGCACTGTACGCTAAATATCTGAACTCACCCAAGCATAGTGTGTGTCTCCAGGGAACCTAATATCTGCTGAGTAGTAGAATCCAGAGGTTTTATGAAGTAAAAGAAACACTGATGAAGGTAAACTAACTTGGGAATACCAGTCAAACTGCCTTTCTAGGATAATCCTCTGGGTCTAAATTATGTATGTATTATTGTCACTTATTTGCATGGCCAATTATAGGGATGTTTCTTATTGTGAGATGCAATAATTTTATATAATTGCAGCAGCTTCAGCAGTTTTGAAGGAGGTTTCCCTAGCAGAACAAAGTCTTAGGGAAAACAAATTATGTTGATTTACTAGCAATTCTGCAAATGGGTTGTCTGGGGGAATCAGGGGGAGTCTTTCATGGAACACAAAGAAACCGCTCACTATTTGAAATTTTAAATTGCTTGCTTGGAATATGCAAAGCTGCAGACTTCTAATTGTGTGTTGTCTCCTCTGAGGAGCCACCGTTTTGCACTTGGATAGGAGACTTCTTGAGTGATGATTAAGGGAGAGAAATGATACTCATTTAAACCAGGCATAGAGGGCAGGGCAGAGGCTATGAACACAGCAGAGGAAAGTCAGACTAAAGTAAATTCCTATTTCAGACTGCTCTACTAGTTCCACAGTTTTACAGGGAATTAGCTTATTTGAATGGTGTCACCAAGCGAGCAGCAGGAGAAAGGAAAACACTAACTAGTCAACTTAAAAATCACCCAACGGCCTAGGACCCAGGGCTAGACAGGGTTTAGAGATCACCTAGGCCAACCTGCCATTCCGTGTGTGGGCAGTTTGCAGGCACGAGGAGCACACAGCTGTGTAGGGGAGGAGCTGAGGCTGAATCTTGCTGGAAGGGTTGAAAGCAGAGGATTCCTGGCAACTCCACATTGCTCAATAGAGGTTTATGGGATTTTACAAGCGATGTATGACATTTTATTTATTTCCCTTTAGAAACAAGAAACAGACAATGTTGTTTCTGGGGTGGCCAATTGTCTCTGAAAAGCTCCTGGGAGCCACTCTCCTGACAAGGCACTAGGACACTGTGAATGCCTGCAGGGGACGGGATGTGGAGCAAAGAAGTCCTGTGGCCTCGGAGGACTGGGTTGCACCTTTATTTATGCAAAATATATAAATGGGAGTATAAAGATTTGAGGCTTCTGCTTTCCTTCTGACTCAATGTTTAAGAAAATTTGACGTTTTTCAGGGAATTTCTGGCCTGAGGTGGTAGAGTGCTGGTAATAAACCTGTTTTTAATTTCTTTAAACAGAACCCTGTCCAGCCTGTGTGTATGTGTGTGTGCGTCTGTCTGTCTCTTCCCCCACCTAATGCTTTTAACTCTTTGACTGTATGACTTGTGTGGAACTTATATTTGCCATTTTATCATATTTTTTGCTTTATACCAGATTAGAAAATTATAGAGGGCAGAGTCTCAATCTGATGTGTCTTTGTTCTCCTGCCCTGCCTAGCATGGCAGTGACTTGAATGTCAGAACATCTCTGAATGAAGAGACACATCCCTGACCACCCTTGGACCTTTTCCTCCTCGGATGTCTCCTAGCACTTTGGGCTATGTGCAGGGGTTAGGTGCACAATTCCTCTCCCGCTAGATGGACTGGGCAGTGGGCCTGGGCGCCTCTGCTTTGTTCTGCTCACCAGTCCTCCAGGCCTTGCATAGCAGAGAGAAATTTGAAGGCTGCTCCCCAGGAGTGGAGCTGTGGGCACATCATCATTTCCCCATTCTAAGTTCAGAAACAGTAAGAGTTGTTTTTTTTTTTTTTTAATAACTGCTTAGTACAAACTACGTTTATCCTTATCGTACATCTTGTGAGATTGCTTAATGGGAAACAGAACCATCATCAATTAGGGCTCTTTTCTACGACACCTTGATTTTTTTTCACCAAAGTCTTGTGGAACGATGAATTGCCTTTAGTTTTTCTAATTTACCCTTAAAATTCAAAAATATTGTATAACCGTCATTGTTTTTGGCCATCTCCCTGTGAGACAGATTTCAGACTAATTTTCTGTAGGTCATTTTTGTATTGAACTTTTTCTAAGAAAACTTAATCTTAAATTCTTAAATAAACCTTGTAAGGAAATGTCCACCCCTCTTAAATTCTACACCTATTCTGCAAGTACTCCAATTTGAGATCAGAATCATATGATCCCACAATTACCATGCAATTCTAAAACAGAAGTTTAGTAAGTCATTTAGTAAGGAGTAGGAAGAATATAACCAATAGGCGATAGGAACAGAGCTAAAGTCAAGGTTGGGTAAAATTGCCATCAGAAAAATTTAAAACTTAGGCTGGAGAAGAATGGAGGACAAAATAGAGAACCAGAGGGAGAGTGGTTTTTTTTTTTTTTTTTTTTTTTTTTTTTTTTGTGGAAACAGAGTCAGGCTGTGCTTAAGACAAATTAGGAATTCACAGCAGGTGTAAGTTATGTGTTCCGAGAGGGGAGATGTAAGGTTGCCTAGGTTAGATTACTAATGAGGCACGGAGTTTGAATGACTTGGCATCCCATCAGGTCCTTGGGCATTAAAAATAGTCCAAACCATTGACACCTTTCTCAGCATAAGCAAGTAGTAAACTCACTGTATTCTAATAATGTTGTAAATCAGAGCACAAAGGACTTTCAAACAATGACTCTTTATCCTTGACAATGAGCTCATGTTTAAAAATTACAAATTGCATGAGACCCAGCAGATGCAACCAACAGAATAGTGAGCATTCTAAGACTTAGACAAATTTTTTTCAATTGTTTTAAAATACACATAACATGGGCTGGGGCCGTGGCTCAGCGGTTAAAGCGCTTGCCTGGCATACGTGAGGACTTGGGTTCAAACCCCAGCAACCACATACACAACTGAGTGTCATAAAAACAAAGGCCAGATGGAAAAAAAAAATAGAATTGATTCTCTCTTTCTTTCTCTCTCTCTCCCCCTCTATCTTAAAAAAAAAATAGACAGAACATAAAATTGATGTCTGAACCATTTTAAGTGTGTGGTTTAGTATTATTAAATACATACATAATGTTCATTGTGCAACCATCACTACTATCTATCTCCATAACTCTTTTGTCTTGAAAGACTGGAACTCTTATTTAATAATAAGAGCTCCTTCTAGGTTCAATTCCCAGTACCAAACAAACAACTAACAAAACAGCTCCCCAATTCTCCCGCCCCTCATCCCTAGACAACACCACTGTACTGTCTGGTTTGGACTACTGTGAGTACCTCATGTAAGTAGAGTCATACAGCACTTATATTTTTGGGACTTCTATGGTTTGAATGTCCCCTCTAAAACTCATGTTGAAATTTAATTGCCACTGTAACAACACGGAGAGGAAGAACTTTTAATATTGATTACATCACGAGACTTCTGCCCTCATGAATGATTAATGCCATTACCATGGGCGTGGATAGTTATCCCAGAGTGAGTTCCTAATAAAAAAGATAGGTTCAGCCTCATTATCTTCTCTCTACGCCATGTGTACCCTTGCTGTCCCTTCTACCACATTGTCATACTTCGAGAATTGCTCGTCGGTCTTGACTTACCAGCCTCCAGAATCAAGAACCAAATAAACTTCTATTGTTTATAATTTACACCGTCTGTGGTATTCTGTTTTAGCAATGGAAAACAGAAGAAGGTAGGATTTACCAAAAAAAAAAAAAAAAACACCTGGTGCTAGAATTTTGATTAGTAAGGCATTAAAATAATAGGTTAATTGCAGAAATGGCATTTTAAATAACATTTTAATAACAGTACATCTTCCAGTCCATGAACATGATGTATGTATCCATTAACTTTTGCTTGGTATAATATCTTCAAGTTTCGTCCACGTTGTAGCATTTGTAAAAATTTCCTTCCTTTTTAAGGCTGAATAATACTCCCTTGTATGTAGATACTATGTTTTGCTCATCTATTCATCTGTGTATGGATGCTTACATTGTTTCCACATTTTAGCTGTCATGAATTCTGATTGTTAAACATGGGAAACAAGTATCTCTCTGAGAGCATGTTGTAAATTCTTTTGGCATATAACTCAAAGTGAAATTTCTGAATCATATGGTAATTCTATTTTTAATTATTTTGAGGAACCGCCATAGTGTTTTCCACAGCAAGTATGCCGTTGTACCTACCCACCAACAGTGCCTTGAGTTCTAATTTCTCTTCTTTTTAAAGAGAGAGAGGGGGGAGGAGGGAGAAAGGGAGAGAATGAAAGAGAAAAAGAGAGAATCAATTTTTTATTTATTTTTCATCAGTTTTGGTTTCTCTGACACCCAGTTGTGTACATGGTGCTGGGGTTTGAATGTTTGAACCAGGTCCTTGTGCGTGCCAGGCAAGTGCTCTAACCACTGTGCCACCACTTCAGCCCCCCCACCAATTTCTCTTGATTGTTCTAACACTTATTCTGTTGTTTGGATAATAGCCATTCAAACTGGCGTGAGGTGATATCTCACTGTGTTTTTTATTTGCATTTCCCTAATGATTAGTGATACTGGGTGTGTTTTTATGTGTCATTGACTCTTTGTAGTATATTTTAAAAGAAATATCTATTAAAGTTCTTTGCCAGTTTTTTGAAGAAGACTGTTTTTGTTGTTGTTTTGTTATAGCTGTTCTCCATCCATTTTGGATAGTAATTCCTTAATAGATATATAATTTGCAAGTGTTTTATCCCTTTCTGTAGATTGCCTTTTTTACTATGTTGATACTGTCTTTTGAAGAGCAAAACTTTTTAAGTTTCATGAAGACCAATTTGTCTGTTTTTTTTCTGTTTTTTGCTGGTCTTTTGGTGACGAATCAAAAAAATCAATGCTGAATCCAAAGTTGATAAGTTTTTGACTTATGTTTTCTTCTAAGGTTTCTGTAGTTTTAGGTCTCACACTTAAGTCTGTGATACATTTTGGGTTAATTTTTGTGTATACTGTTGGATAAGGATCCATTTTCATTCTTTTGCTTGTAAATATCCAATTGCCCCAGCACTCTTTGTTGAAAGGACTGTCCAGATGATGTAGCTAAATTTCTACAAATTTGTGAATTTTCTGGTTTTCCTTCTATTTTTGATTTTGAATGTCATCCTGTTTTAGAGAAGACAGTTTGCGTGATATTCATCATTTTACATTTTTTGAGACTTCCTCTGTGGCTTGCTACGTGGTCTGTACTGGAGACAATCTCCTGGGCCCCGGAGAGGAATGTGTGTGCCTCATGGTTGGGTGGAGTGATCCAGTTGGCTGGTCATGTTTAATCCACTATTTCCTCACATATCTTTTGTCTGGTAATTTCACCTATTGAAAGTAGGGTATTGACGTTTATACCTATTGTTGTATAACTGCCCATTTCTTCCTTTGGTTTCTCCATTTTTTAAGTTATAAGTTATTGGTGGTCTGTAATTCGGTGAGTAAATGTTAATAATTGTTGTATTGAAGCTTTTACTTGTGTATAGAGTCCTTCTTTGTCTCCCTCTTTTTTTTTTTTTTAAAGAGAGAGGGACAGTGAGAGAGACACAGAAAGAGAGAAACAACTTTTTTTGTTTTTCACATGGCCTTAGTTGCTCCAACACTCAGTTGTGTACGTGGTGCTGGGGTTTGAACCCGTGTCCTCGTGCTTGCTTCGAAACCGCTGAGCCCCCGCTCCAGCCCTCTTTGTCTCTTATAATCTATTTTATTTAAAGCCTACTTCGTGTGTTATACTATAGCCTCCCTGCTTTCTTTTGGTTACTATTTGCATGAAATATCTTTTGTCATCCTTTTTCTTTCAATCTATTTGTGTGTTTGAACCTAAAGTGAGTCTCTTGTAGACAGCCTGCGGTTGGAACCCGTATTGGTTTCCATTTTGCTATTCTGCCTCTTGATTGAAGGGCTGACTGCACTTGAATTTCAGGTAAATTCTGATAAGGAAAGATTTACTTCTGTCATTTTGTTATTTGTTTTCTATTTGCCTTACAGATTTTGTCCTTATTTCCCTAATTACTTTCTTCTTGTGTTGTTGGCTTTTTGTAAGGAAAGATTTGATTCCTTTCTTATTTTCTTTTTTGCATATTCTATAGCTATTTTTCTTTGCAGTTTCTATGGAGATTATATTTAACACCCTAAAGATATAACACTATAATTTGAATTTATATCAACTTAATTTCAATAACATACAAAAATTCTGCTCCTTAACAGCTTTGTCTCCACCATTTTCAGTTGTTGATGTCACAATATTAAATCTTTACACATGTGTCTCAAAGTATAAACTAATAATTTTTAAAATGCACTATTTTCTTACATTGTGTAGGAAACAAAATGTGGATTTACAAACCAAAACTACAGTAATATTAGTTTTTAGGTTAGAATTGATGCTGGTGACGTGGATTTCGGGTTTGTGTCCTCTCGGCTTCGAAGAATGAAACCGAGGGACACCGAGGCAAGCATAGTAGACAAGTTTTATTATAGAAAGTTGTCGTGAGTGTGGCCCGAGTGGCGGCGCTGATATCTACGCCTGCAGGCGACCACGCTCTCTGAGAGATTGCACGTTCAGTGACAGATGCAATGAGACAAGTTCCGTTTTAATATTCTTTATTTAACACAGCTCTCGAGGGTATTAATATCACAATTCTCAAGGGATGTCACACTACAAATCACACTCTCCTACATTCTTATCTTACTTAGTCACAGCACACATAATATAATCTAATAATTACACACCACTTATAGGCTCTTCTTAATGCAGTAAGCTCAAGGCAATAGGTAAGGAAGAACAAGCTCATAGTCCTCTCACCAGCATCGGTGTGATGTCCTTTGTTACCAGTAGAATGCACGCAGAGTCCTCAGGCAGGTCAGGCCAGGCACTCTCCAGGAGCCCAGGTCAAATTGCAGGGAGCTGAAGAATTGGGCAGGCAGGCAGGCAGGCACCAGGGAGCTGAGATCAGGCGCTCTCCAGAGGGAGTCCAGGTTGCTGGGTTCAGTGTAGCAAGCTGCTTCAGACTCTGGCGTGGAGTTGCTGGGTTTGAAGGCAGGATAAGTGGGTTGCAAGGGATGGAGAGGAGGCATGCAATGGATGTAAGGACCAATGTCAATACGCTTCCATTGTGGAGTATGACTCGGGATTTCTTGGTTGCAGGCCTCGGTTTTTTATCCTCTTTTTTCGAGGTCCAGGCCCACTTGTGGGTTTTCTCATTAGTATGGATTTTTGGGTAGGTCTCACTTGGTTAGCAGGATAAGGGTCCGCCCAATTGTGGGTTGTCCCATTAGTACAAATTTTTGGGTAGGTCTTACAGTTGCTAATCTTCTGCGAGTTTACTATTATCAGGTACAACACAGGAGCTGTGGCTCAGGCTAAGTTGCTTCACTGTGTAACTTGCATTTGGAAGCTTGCTCTGTGTACTAGACTATGTCTCTGTCCACTCTGGACAAAAGTAAAACACAGGGAAAAGAGCAGACTTCCCCCAGAGTGGGAGAAGGGGACAGAGCCGATGAGGCAGTGAGGTTTGCCCTTTTTATATGAGGACCTCTCCTAGATTGGTCACTGCCTCCCTGCCACTGTACCTAGCACACAGGTGCCGGTAATTCTGGTCCAGTCTTGATCCATGCCTTAGGCTCTTTGTTCCATGCCATAGGTGCCAATAGAAAGGATGTGGGAGTGTCTGTATCTGGGCCTGTCTTGTCAGACCCTTATTAGCTAGCATTGGGGGATGTCTTTGCCTTCTCAGGAAAGATGATCTCCTTATCAACCCACATTGCTCTGCCTACACTGAACTGCCTAACTTTTTCTGCCTCAGAATTGTTTTTAAAAAATGTATTAATCTCTAAAACATTTAGAGAACAAAAATTCAAGTCAAATCATTACTGAGACAGTTTTAGGAAAGATAGTAAAATGGCTAGGTAGTCAGGACAAAGGGCCCCACCTAGGACCTAGCCCATACAGAGTCTTTAACAGGACATATTCAGGGCCTTCATATGCAAATAACCATGACACTCACCAGAAACTCCTTTGTCCCTGAGGCAGGAAAACTAAGAAATGGGGGTGGACACAGATGGGAACTTGGAAGTATTTGCCACCTTTTGTTTTGCATAGATTTAAACTGAAGACTTTGGTACTAAGTTTCAATGCCTGCTTTGCATAAGTTTCAACCAATGATGTAGATGCATTTCTCAATGCTGCTTTGCATGAATGTTAATTATGCTCACACCCCAAATCAATATAACCCCTGGCCTGACCACCATTAGAGGGTGTCCTGCTTCCAGGTGCCCCTCTGCCTTGCAGAGTCTCTGCTCTTCTTCCTAAATAAATCCTACCTCTTTTACTGCTCCTTCTGTGGTTCTCCATGGATTTTATTCTTCAAATTCATGAGACAAGAACCCAGAAGATTGGTACCAAATTCCTGGGGTGAATTTCCACCACACCAAGAGCTGCAACACCCAACTTTTAGCTGGAGAATTGCTAACACTTTTGGCTGCAGACACCTGCAGCCAGCCCAAATTCCCAGTTGTAGCTGGGAATAGCTGCAAACACCAGAAGCAAGCTATTTTGGCTGCTGGAATCTGTAGTGGCCCAGACTCCATTTGCCATCAGGAGCAGAGAATCCGGCCTCATCTCAAAAACCCTGCATCACTAAGAGCTGGGTTTCTCCCTGTTAATATTGAGGGGTGTGTTGCAGCACTTGGTGTGGAAATAAATACACCATGGGAATTTGGTGCTTATCCTTTTCTGGGTTCTTGTCTTGCAAATTTGAAGAATAAGATCCTCCGACAACCACGGAAAGGAAGAGTAAAAGGAGCAGGATTTATTCAAGGAAGGAAAGCAGAGTCTCTGCATGGTGGAGGGGCACCTGGAAGCAGGACACTGTCTTATGTGTGTTAGGCCAGAGATTATATTGGATTAAGGTATGAGCCTTGATTAAGATTCTGTTGGTGGAGCTGCAGACTGGTACAGCCCCTCTGGAAAGCAGTATGGAGAATCCTTAAGAAATTAGGGATGACTCCACCATACGACCCTGCTATTCCACTCCTGGGTATCTTTCCAGGGGACTTAGAATCAGCACATTACAGTGACACAGCAATATCGATGTTCATGGCAGCACAATTTACCATTGCTAGGCTATG
>PVKS010019269.1:0-38759 GCA_004027875.1 Aplodontia rufa
TGCCTTTGTGATGCCATCCACCATGATGACACAGCTCATGGGGCCCTCATCAGAGCCAGTGCCATGACTTTGGATTTTCAACTTCCAGCACTGGAAGCTAATAAACTCTCTTTTCTTTTCAAGTTACTTAGCTTCAGGTATTTCATTATAGTGATGGAAAATGTGCTAGTATAAGCACAAGCAGTTTGGATTTATAGCAAAATCAAGAGGAAGGCAGGGATTTCTCATATACCCCCCATTATGCATTCATAGGCACCCTTAATATCTCCCACTAAAGTGGTACTTTTGATACAATTGATGAATCTTCATGAACACATTATTGCCCCAAGTCCAAATTTACATTAGGGTTCACTTTTGGTGTTGTACATTCAACCGGTTTGGACAAATGTGTAATGACTTGTATTCACCATTAGAGTATCAGAGCACTACCATAAAAATCTTTGCTCTGTCTAGTTGTTCCTCCTTCCCTCCCTCCTAACACTTGGCAACCACTGACCTTTTTACTGTTTCTATAGTTTTGTCTTTTCCAGATTGTCATAATAGTTGGAATCATATAATATGTAGCCTTTTCAGATTTTCTTATTTCACTTAGTAATATGCATTCAAATGTCTTCCTCATCTTTTTATAGCTTATTAGCTCATTTCTTTGTAGAGCTGAATAATATTCTATAATAATATTCTATTTACCTACTGAAGGACATTGTTTTTTTAAAGAGAGAGAGAGAGAGAGGGATAGAATAAGAGAGAAGGGGGGAGCAGAAAATCACTTTTATTTATTTTTTCATACTTAGTTGTGTATGTGGTGCTGGGCTTTGAACCCAGGTCCTCACACATGCCAGGCAAGTGCTCCAACTGCTAAGCCACCACTCCAGCCCCCTGAAGGGCATTTCAATTGCTTCCAAATTTTGGCAATTATAAATATAGCTGCTAAAAATAAATAAATAAAGCTGCCATAAACATCCAAGTGCAGGTTGTGTGTGAATATAAATCTCCAACTCCTTTGAATAAATACCAGGGAGAGTGCTCGCTAAACCTTATATAAGAGTATATCTAGTTTTCTAAGAAACTACTATTGTCCAAAGTCTACTATTTTGCATTCCCACCAAAAATGAATGAGAGCTACTGTTGCTCCACATCCTCACCAGTATTATATATTCTTAGTGTTCTGGATTTTGGCTATGCTAGGTGTATAGTGGTTCATGACTTTTTTTTTAATAAGAGAGAGAGAGAGAGAGAGAGGAAGACAGAAAGAGAGAAACACTTTTTTAAATTTACTTTTTCATCTGGCCTTTGTTTATCCAACACTTAGTTGACTTAGTTGTGTAAGTGGTCCTGGGGTTTGAACCCAGGTCCTCATGCATGCCAGGCAAGTGCTCCAACCACTAAGCCACCACTCCAGCCCTCATTTATCAGACTTTTGGCATTAAATGTAATCACATCTTTGAATTGCCCTGCTCTGGGCATGTCACACTATATGTGCTTAGCATTGCTGCTCCCCTTCCTTTCTCTTCTTTTCTCCACCCTGCAAAGTGTTTGGTGCCAGGATGCAATGTTAAGATCAGAAAAGAAGAGAAAAAGGGGAAAGAATAAAACTGATGGCAAGTGTCCAGCCTGAAAGGTCTCGGACGGGGAGTCCACACCATCCTCCACTGCGTGGGTCAGAGGCACCAACTCTGCGTTCTACGGAAGCTTTCATAATGTGAGGGTGCCTAGGGCTCTATCATCTGCTTTTCAGGGAAAGAGTCAAAAAGGAAAGAGATAAGAGTGTGGACAACAGAAGAAACAAAACAGGGAGAGGGGGAAAAAGGAAAAGGAACACTGGGGAGACCTACACTGGAAAAAAATATGGGTGGGTTTTCCCCTTTGAGGGCAGTGTGTCTCTACTCCAAAAGGAAGGAAAATTATAATTGATCAGCTTGCTCCTGTTCCTTTTTTGTCCTTTGCCCTGCATCAGCTTATATTAGAACATATTAATAAGTATACATGAATTCAGTGCAAGTACTGGGATGGCAAGGGTTGAGATCCATAAATTTCTGTCAGATTCTGAAGGTTAAGATGGACCTCTTAGAAGCATAGGAGAAATGCTTTCTAGAGAAGAGCAGCTGAAAGCTAACTAATTTAACAATATTAAATCTCTTGACCTTTCATTAATTATTCCTTTTTCTAAGGTGATGTGATATGCATGCAAATTGTGTATAGATAAGATCTCTGCCACAAGTGACAATGGTATGTTCTGTAGAATGATGTTCAAGACACTGGAGAAGGATATGAATAGTGGAAAGTGCAAGCTTCTAAGTCTAAATGACAACTTGTTTCCTTTAGGTTTTGCAGCCAAAGGCTAAAGATTTGTAAATGTAGTGGAATAATTGCAACATCCAAATTGCAACAAAAATCACTGCTTGGGTTTGGATGTACATTATGTTCAAAGAATTTTTTATTAAATTCTGTGATATTGCACAATTTAGAACAGGGCATTTTATGCTTAGAACAAATCTATTTTTATTAATACATCAAATTTTAATAAATAGATTGTAAAACCATTGTTCAGTTTATTAATACATTATCTATGAGAAAGGCACAAAAAGAAACCTCAAAAACTATTATTCTTTTAAAGGAATATCTATAAATTGCAAAGTGACTTGGTGTGTAATATATCCAACTTCAAATTATAACAAGAATGTTTTCCTGACTTCTGTTTCAAGCCAAGCTAAAACTGAGTTAAATATATTTCACTTAAAGACATTAACTATTGGGATTTTTCAAGGCTTTTAAAAGAAAAAGGAAAAGTCTTCTAAGTGACCATGACATGCTTGAGTAAATATTTTCCCCAAAGGTTCGCTGTATAATTTAACTTAAGAAGATATGAGTAAACACATAGACCTGCTGCAATATTTTAGGAAGTCATTTACCATTTCCTCTGATTTTGGAAAGTCCTTTAAAATATATAAAATCTGCCGCAATCTCCCCAAACATAGGCTTCCCAGCTTGGATAACCAGTGGTGCTGATTAAGTCTGTCAATGGATGGGCTCAGAAATCTCAGGGAGAAGAAATGGACAACTTACTCCATCTTTTCTCCATCCACCCTTTGTTCCACTAACCCCCAAGTGACTTCACAGCTGAGTTTACAGATCAAAAGACTTTTTCTATAAATACTCACAAATATCTTCTATGCTGCGATTTTCTAAAATGTCACTATTTACTTAGTATAAAGAGCTCTACATTTGCCCTGGTGGAGCATTCAGCAGGTTTATCTAACCCAGAGAAACAGCTCAAGTAGTTGTTCTACGCAGGGACTCATCTTTCTCCCCTCAAGAGCTCTGCTGGCAGCAGGCAAAACCAAAGTGGGAACTTAATAAAAATAAAAACTGTGGTAGCGAAATATACTTACAAAGTTATTTTGACATATTACAAAAAATTGGGAGGTTATAGTGGTTTCTATATAACCACAGTCCTGATTTAGAAAAGCCCCACAGAAACAGCTGCATTTTTGATATGTAACTTGCTTTGCTGGCATAGGAAACCCCAGAATTTCAGGGTGTACATCTTCTGATGCCAGAATTTGGACACACCATTGGAGAAAATTATATGCACCTCTTGTTAAGTAATGGCAGGACGATGAAACCTATAGAATTTATGCTTCTGTGTTAGGCAAAAACATATTTGCTCCAAAGATCCTGTTGCTTATTATTATACTAGAGAGAGGTGCAGGATGAAAGTGGAGTCAGTGCCACGGGCCTAACTTGAAAATGGTTGTGCTTACCATAGGATTCTCTGATTACCTGTGAATGTCTCCATTTCAGGCATTTGGTAGCAACTGGTGGAGGCAAACCTGGCAAAATGTTCTCCAGCTGCTGGAAGATTACCTCCTGCACGTTCTCAATGCTATGTTCCAAGTATGCAGCTCCAAACGGGACAGTGGTGTGGAGCACTAGGGAAGGCCCGATTTCGGACGTCTCTGCAGCGTAAGAGCAACACAAAGATGCACCTTTTAGTGGAAAACACGGAAGCATTCTAGCAGTTCCATCTAGAGTTAAGAAATGACCACAGCAATCAGACAATAAACAAAAACAAAAAGAGTCCAATCTTTGAAGCATAAATTAGGCTACTTTTGAAATTCAAAATCAAGCTTTTCTCAAGGTGAGGACAGACGGAAGGTGTGTTTTGGAGACCAAATTGTCAGGTCTTGCTGAAGAACTGGAAGGAAGGGTAAGAAGAACACTTAATGTTCACTGCCTTGAGTATAGTTAATTTATTGGTATGTCTGTCTTCTCTAATCCACTAGATTGCAAGCTCTCAGGAAAAGTCTCATTATTATTATTTTTTTTCAAGAGAGGGAGGGACAGTGAGAGAAAGAATCATTTTCATTTAATTTTTCATATGGCATTTATTACTCTGACACTTGATTTGTGTACATGGTGCTGGGGTTTGAACCAGGGTCCTCGCACATGCCAGGCAAGTGCTGCAACCACTGAGCCACCACTCCAGCCCAAGAAGGGTCTTATTTTTATTTTTTTGTACCAGGAATTTAACCCAGGGATGCTTTACCACTGAGTCACATTCTCAGCCCTATTTTATTTTTTTTGAGACAGGGTCTTGCTAGGTTGCTTAGGGCCTTACTAAATTGCTGAGGCTGAACCTGCAATTCTCTTGCCTTAGCCCAAGTTGCTGGGATTACACTCTTGCACCACTATGCCAGGGCCTATTTTTTTTTTTTTTATACATAGTCTATATTCTTAAATTCTGGGAACAAAGCAGATATTCATTACTTATTCCTTTTATTTTAAATAGACTGCAAAATATTTTGCTGAAATTATACAAGTGCTAGAACACATATCTTTAGCATCTCCAGAAAGAAAGCATGTTTCTCTCTAAAAACAGAATTGTCCTCATGGTATCTTTATCTTTTGATAAGCAGTAAAAATAAAAGTATGCCCCATTTGTAACATGGAGCTATTTTCATTTGCCATTTAATTTTTTTTTGTTATACTTTCATAATTATAAGTAATGAGTGTCTGATTTTTATCTTTCACTCGTTAGTTGAATATAGGACAACAGAATAAAGTTTGAAGCTGAAAGCAACTTTGGGCAAGTGAGACCTTAGAAAATGCAGTCCTGGAAAGAATGTTAATAAGGGTTTGTTATCATTTGTCTAAATCATATGGAAGAGAAAGCTGGGGAAAAATAAGACTATATTTGAAAGGCATGAAATATAATATGAAAGTTGGTGCTTTTTCTCCTGAAAGAAGAGAATATTAAAGTTTGTACAGCATTGACACTGGTTGGCAGGATTGATTCTGAAAATTCTTTAATGTGGGACTGTAAAAGGTCATACCATCCGAGCTACGTTGTTAACAGTTTTACACAGGAAAAAAGGGCTGAATGACATATGCCACTTACTTGCTACATGCCCACTGTACCTCTTTACATTTCAGAAGATTTTATTTTCTTTTTGTAAAATGAGAACAAACTTGTACCTACCATGCAGGTCTATGGTATGGATTAAATAACACAGTACACATGAACTGCTTAGCGTAGTTTCTGGCACAAAGTAGGTACTTTGTAAGTGTGAGCTAAGGGAATGCAAGCAATAAACCCAATGTAAGGGCAGTCAGTGTTCCTGAGATATTGTGCAAGTCATGCAGTCTTCGTTGCTCTGACACTTAGTTGTGTATGTGGTGCTGGGGTTCGAACCTGTGTCCTCACGCATGCCAGGCAAGTGCAGTGCCAGGCAAGCACCGTAACCACTGACCCACTACTCCAGCCCCCATTGTTTTTTTTGAGAGAGTGAGTGAGAGAAAGAGAGTTAATTTTATTTTTTCACCTGGTTTTAGGTTTTCATTTTTCCTCCACTTAGTTGAGTATGTGGTGCTGGGATCCACAGGTCCTTGTGCGTGCCAGGCAAGCATTCTACTGCTGAGCCACCACTCCAGCACCCAAAGCAAGCCTTTGAAGGCAGCTGGTGCTTCTAAACAGTTTCGCATGTATGATTTTGATAAAATGAATAATGAATACATGCAGTAAAGGCCATGGTGAGCCCGTTTCCACTATTTTTACCTCACAGTAACAGGAGGGATTTGGAAACTACGAAGCCATCTCTTTGAACAGTCAGTGTGAACCAGTCAGCACACTGTTACTGGTAGTACATACAGGGCAGGACCCAGCAGTGCAAAATCTCAGGTTTTCAGGGGATACTCCTGCAGTCGGAAAGCCACTGCACAGTGTCTTAGTGAATGCTATTCATGGTACCAGTTAACAAATTCAGGATGGCTTGTTCACAGAAAGAGGGCATCACTATCATTCCTCTTTCACCGGTACGAACTCTACCCAGAGACAGAGAAAGCCACCTGGCCAATGATCTAAAGCATGAGATCTAAGGTTCGGCCTGCTCTCTGTCACACAGATGCGAATGCCAGCCATGTGCTGGGAATCAAGAGGTTGCCCTGACACAGCCATGTGCTCTAGGGGGAGCTCATAAAGTCGCTGAGACCATTGATGGGGCAATGCCAAGTTTCTCCCATTTACATTAGCCGTCCATTCTTTGGAGAGCAATAAAAAATGAAATTTAAGACCCAAAGCGAAACAATTTTTACATAACAAAGAGAAAATAATTTGGTTACTGGTTCTTGGAATTGGACAAATTTTTTTTCGAGATTATACAATAAAATTTAAATGGCTACAATCTAAAACAATCAGTTTAAGGAAAGTGTCCCCAATCCCCAAATTAAAGGGTATTTTTAGAAGCTAAAGTCCAAAAATACAGAGAGTCAACCAGAGTTTAAACATGACCAAAGTTTGGACATGGAGAATTATAAAAAGCCTCAAATATGTTAATAGGATTTAGAGCAGAAATTTAGTACAATCTTTACTCCTTGGTCATTGGGAAGCCAAAGATGCTTTCTTTTTCTTTTTGTTCAGTTTAGCAAGAATAGCACTTTGCTTTTGCATTTCAAATGCAAAGTTCATGGTAAGTTGACTAAATTCTACAGACTTCAATGCCTGGAAGGCTGCAAGTAAGTTAAGTATTTGAACCCCTGCATTGAACAGCCCTGTGGTCTTAAACTACTTCATCTTTCAGCCTTCACTTTCTTCCATCAGTTAAAAAAAAGAGTCACACTCTTAACCTTATAAAGGTGTCACGAGGGGTAAATGGGTTAAGTCACATAAAAGCCTTTCCTCAAATATGGAGTGCTACATGAATGGAAGGCATTCCTATGTACTATTCTTGTTTTGCCTTCTAGGTTCTGACAAGGTTGGCTTTTGAAAGGGGGAACAGGGTTGAATCTCTCAGAGCATTCTGATTGTTATATCAACACCTCAGGAACAATAGCAGAATATTTCTGGGCGTGTGCATACACACACACACACACACACACACACACACTGTAGGTTTTCTTTTTTTATGGTGGTAAAGCATATGTCACATTAAAAATCACCATTTTAACCTATCTTTAAGTGTAAAGTTCTGTGACATTAAGTATCATATTATTCTGCAATCACAACCACCATCAATCTCGAAATTTTTTTCATTTTCCCAAACTGAAACTCCATCCCCATTAAATAATGACTCTTTTTCTCCTCTATTCCCAGCCCTGGCAACCACCATTCTTTCTGTCTCTATGAACTGGACTATTTTCTATGCCTCGTGTAAGTGGAATTGCACAACATTTGTCATTTTGTGAATGGCTTCTTTCACTTAATATATTGTGTTGAAGGTTTATCCATATTGAAGACATAATAGTATGCCATTCATTTTTATTGCCAAATAAAATTCCATTGTACACATATACCACATTTTATTTATCATTCATCAGATAGACACTTGAGTTGCTTCCTCCTTTCGGCTCTTGCAAATAATGCTGCTTTAAACATGAGTGTACAAATATCTATTCAAGTTTCTGCTTTCACTTCTTCAGGGTCTATATACCCAAAAGTGGAAGTGCTGGATCATAGGGCAATCCTATCTTTAATTTTTTTGAGGAATCACAGTGGCTGCACCATCTTACATTCTTACTAGCAATGTTCAGGGTTCCAATTCCTCTACGTCCTTGCCAATGCTTGGTATTTTCTGATGCATATAAAACAATCCTGATATTTGTGAAGTGGGTACAGCAGTTTTCAGTCTACAATTCTGGGTGGGGTTCAGGACACTGAAAGCCGATAACAGTGCCCAGAAGTAGCCACAATTTCATCATCCACTGTCAATATTGTGCTAAAATAAAGAAGGCTTTCACGCTAATCACAACCAAAAGCTACAGAAATCACCCATTCTGCAAACAAATTAAAATCTGTTTTGAAATAAGTACTTCAGCATCTTTAGATTCATGATGATGTCAGTTATAATAATAAATATTAACATTAAATTTACTTAAAGACAAAGGTTGTCCTATTATGTCAAAACAGTAGCAACCAACGCCATGCTTTTTTTTTTTTTTTTAAAGGAAGAGAAGGACAGTGAGAGAGAAAGAAAGAGAGAATATATTAGTTTTTCCATGTGGCTTTTGTTGCTCCAACACTTCATTGTGTACGTGGTGCTGGAGTTCAAACTCGCATCCTCCTGCATGCAAGGCAAGCACCCATAACTGCAGAGCCACTGCTCCAGGCCCTACATGCTTCTTATCATAAGGAGATTTTAAAAGCAAATCATAGGGGCTGGAGCGGTGGCTCAGTGGTTACGGTGCTTGCCTGGCATGCGCAAGCACTCGAGTTCAAACCCCAGCACCACGTACACAACAAAGTCTCAGAGCAACGAAAGCCATGTGAAAAACTAAATAAAAATTGATTCTCTCTCTCACTGTACCCTTTCTTTAAAAAAAAAAATAAAATAAAAGCAAATCATAAGTCAGTTGGGTTGAGAACTGATCTTCCTGATGCTTGAAGATTTATCTAATGGTCTCATGCACAGTCAGTTCTTCTAAGTGTTATAGGGGGCTTGCAGAGAATTTTCCAGATGTTGAATTAACATTTTACACAAGTCTATTAGAACAACTTTATTAACTGTATGATTTTCATCAACTAAATTCTTACATTATTTTGTTTATGTCTGCTTGTTCAATTACTAGGAGAAATATTTCTTCGGATGATGGGTAAATTTGCCAGTTTCTTTTTGGGTTTGATAATTTTTGCCTTCTGTTGAAGTACCGTTATATGTTCCCTCATACTTGAACTTTTTCTTTTTAAAGAGACACAGTGAAAGAGGGAAGAAAGAGAGAATCAACTTTATTTTCCTATTTGGCCTTTGTTTCTCCAACACTTAGTTGTGTATGTGGTGCTGGGGTTTGAACCCGGGTCCCTGTGCATGCCAGGCAAGTGCTCCAACCACTGAGCCACCGCTCCAGTCCATACTTGAACCTTTTAACAATATGTTGTGAACTTTTCTACATCTAGAAGTGTTTTTACTTTAAAGCTTATTTTTGCCCAATTATTTTCAATACTGGCTTTTTTAAATTAAAAAGATTGGTTTTTATTTTTTGACTATACTATGTTGAACCTTATTCCATTTCCCTACCTGACTAATTTGTAGGCGATATCCACACACTTAAGCATCCATATTGAATTGAAAGTCAAAAGTTAATATCTTTATCCTTTTCTGAATAATATTAGACCCTTATAGTACTTTTGTATGCTTTCAACATCCAGAACTTTTATTTTACTTTGGTTTTGTCTTATATGGTCACTGTTTATATTTATCTACAGCTTCCTTCTCGAATCTCAGATCCTTCTGTGTGGAATGTTTTTCTCTTCCTGAAGTATCTTCTTTTGAAGTTCTTTCAATAAGGTTCTACATCATTCTATTATCATCACCACCATCAATCTTTCTGTTTTTGTTTTCCTTCAAAAGTCTTCATTTCACTCTCATTTGTGAAACATAATTTTCTTGGTATGCAACAATAGGTTGAAAATGTTTTCTACAGGACTTTTAAGGTGTGATACCAATAGGTTAGCTTCTACCAAGAGTGCTGAGAATCCAGTCCTAAATTAACCATAGTTTTTTTTTTTTTTTAACAGAGAAGGACAGTGAGAGAGAGACAGAGAGAATCAATTTTTATTGAGTTTTTCGCATGGCTTTAGTTGCTCTGACACTTAGTTGTGTACGTGGGTTGCTGGGGTTTGAACCCGTGTACTTGTGCATGCCGGGCAAGCGCCTTAACCACTGAGCAACCGCTCTAGCCCCAACCATAGGTCTTTTCCAAGTAATTTTTCTTTTGTTCTTTCATGATTTTCTTTTTGACTTTGGTGTTCTGTAGTTCTACTCAACATCTTGAAGTTTGAATTTCTTTTTGTTTACCTTTTTTTTTTGACTACCTTGAGTTTTCAGGATTTGAAGACTCAATTTTATCATTGATTTTGGAAACTGTTCTCCTGATATTTTCTCCTCCCACCTCCTCAATTCTCTTTTCATGGAAATCTAGAGGTATGCTAGACATCCTCATCTTCTCATCCTATGTTTTAATTTCTTTTTAATATTCCTATCTCTATCTCTGTTCTAAATTCTTATTTGCTTTCTTCTGATTTATCTTTCAGTTCATCATTATCCCTACATCTGTGTTTATACTGATGTTTAATTTGCCCTTTGAATTTCAAATTTATTTTATTTTTAGTTTGCATAAGTTTTATTTGGTTCTTTTTCAAATCTGCATTATCAGTGTTGGTAGTCTCTTTCTCCGTAGTCATACTGTCAGCGCTCTCCTTTATTTCTTTAAGCATGTTTACTACAGTTACTTTATATTGTATGCCTGGTAATTCCAAAGTTTGCAGGCCTCTGATATTGATTATGGTTTTTGTTGTTGTTAACTGTTGTTTTGGATGACTGCTCATTATGGGGTATTTCCTTGTGTATTTTGTGATATATCTATATATTCATATTTATATCAAATATATGTGACATATGTGTATTTGTACACAAACAGCCTTTTTTTTTTTTTTTGTGAGCTCAAGTTCCTTGGAATTTTATCAGAGAAATTCTTTGAAGACTGAGTTTAAAGTATTCCTTTAGAGATTTGCTTTCGTTTCTGCCAGGTGCCTTTGGGCAACATTGCCCTGACCACTTTACCTAGATTTATATAATATGCTGGCAGAATGAATTCTGACACCAAATTGGCCTCAGGGTAGATCTGTGATTTGGCATCTCAAGGGAGACAAGGTTTTATTTTCTTTCTTTTTGCTTGTTTTTTCCACTCCACTTAAAGACAGGGAAACATCTCCAGTGTTGTCCTCTGCCAGGCAGAAAATAGCAGATACAAAGAGGCTCTTTAAAGTTGTAAAAGTATACAATCCATGCTACAAGGTTCTAAATATTAAAAGAGTGAATGTAATTTTTCTGGAAAATAAAATTTATCAAAACTGACTCAACTAAAAAGATAATCAATATAAACCAAAAATTCAAAGGAAATTGAAAACCTGGGCATTTCATTAATTATACAAAACTTCAGGACCTGGTTGCTTTACATGTGATTTCTTTCAAAGTGTCAAGCTAACATGATGTATAAATACATATGCCAAAATACAGATCATCTTTCTGTAGGCTTATAAAGAGAAAACTCATGATGTTCACAAAGGATATTTAAAAATATTCCTCAATGGGGCTGGAGCGGTGGCTTGGTGGTTATGGTGCTTGCCTGGCAAATACACGGTTCAAACCCCAGCACCACGTATACAACGAAGAGTCCAAGGAATGAAAGTCACATGAAAAACTAAATAAAAATTGCTAAAAAAAATTCATCAATAACTATTACTGGCAACAGAGCCCGAAGGACCCTGCCTGGATCCTGGGAATGCTGGATTTGTCTGCCTGCCTGCATAAGAAATAGATAAATGATGGAAAAAGGAAAAATGAACTTTCTGCAGTTTGATCAAACTGGGGAGAAGCAACTCTTATCTTCCTTCAAATAAACCTTCTTTCCTTTAAATAAACCCATTGTCCTGTCAATTTGATCCCAAGTATTTATGGAGCATGAACAGCAGTTAAGCCTCACCTCTCATTCCCACCCCACCCAGGGTAAAATCCATAGAGACTTTCCAACAATTCACCTACTCTAACATGTCAACAGGTAACATTATGTACAAGACGATGATCTCAATTTATATCGAAAAGGAATCCTTTAACACTATTGAGTCATGACTAGAAAGGACAACATGAAAAAAAGATTATTTCCTTATCTGAGGTTTTTTTTTTGTTTTTGTTTTTTTTTTTTTTTTTTTTAAGAAAGAGGGACAGTGAGACAGACAGAAAGAGAGAAGCAACTTTAGTTTTTCACATGGCCTTAGTTGCTCCAACACTTAGTTGGGTATTGTACATGGTGCTGGGGTTTGAACCCGGGTCCTCGTGCTTGTCAGGCAAGCACTGAAACCGCTGAGCCACTGCTCCAGCCCCATAGTTGAGGGTTTTAATGATACTTTACAATGAAAAAATATACAGTAAAATGAGAAACAAAACAGATTCTTTGTATCAGCTATAGTACTTACAATTGCTTTGGTTGGTGCAATAAGATAAAAACAGAACAAAAACTTATAATTGTAAGGAAGAAGAAAGATGATCTGTTTGGAAATAATAGTAAGTTACATAAAAATTCATCAAACTAAAATTTTTCATAGTGAATTGATTTAACAGTGGTAACTAGTAAGAAAAAATAATTCTTAATTGGTTCTACAGGTTTCTTTGGAATTTGACAAATAAGTATAAAGGAAAAATGCAACCATGAGAATATTTAAAATTTTTTGGAAAAAATAATCAGTGACTGGAGTCTTGCTTTGTCATATGTTTAAATACATTATGCAGCTATAGCAATTAACATAGCCTGGTGCCATTTGATAATAACAGTCAGTGAATCAGAACAGTTATTGCTGGAGAAATTCCTAAAGCACATTAAGTGTTTAGTATAGGATGACAGAAACTCAAAGCAACGGGAAAAGAATGCATTTTAACACTGCCTACAAGACCGAATACACAGAAAACTTAGCTTAGAAATTCTCCAGATTTCTCACTAGTTCTGATTTCCTACTTCTGTAGTCATATGAAGGATGTACATTCTGAGGTCACAGAGCATTATGTATCCCAGATTTGTTCTTTTTTTTTTTTTTTTTTAAGAGAGAAACACTTTATTTAGTTTTTTCACATGGCCTAAGTGTTGCTCCAACACTTAGTTGTATACGTGGTGCTGGGGTTTGAACCCGGGTCCTCGTGCTTGCCAGGCAAGCGGTGAAACCGCTGAGCCACCGCTCCAGCCCCCCAGATTTATTCTTATCACTTCACACTAAGAGCTCAAATTCACAAGGACACCCTCATTCACATGCAAATACACCAGAGATCTTTTCCATTTGGGAAATTCCATTTTTTGTCAGCACCTACGGAGGGATAATGGTTGGGTTCTCCAAGGCCAGCTCTAAATTTCCTCTCTGAAAGGGAAGAAGAGGATCAAAGAAATTAAGGAGTGGCAGACATTACAGTTGTAGACCAAGAGAAAAGACGGTGGAAACGTTTCTTCAATCCCGAAATCAATGAGATGAGCATGCGGGTGTCCTTGCCTTGTGTGGTGTCACGAGGCACATGAGAGGCATCTCAACAGTTTATTCCTTGGTGGTGAAGACAACATGCAAGCAGAGGAAGCACCATTATCCACTGACTGGTATAGCACTGGCGGTATGAAGTTCAGAAAACTCCATGTGAGGAGAATGGGTCAAGAAATTGAGGACCACACAGTTTGTGGCAGCAGAGGTCGGTGGTAAATTTCCCTTTCCCCATTGCATGTGGAACTGGCTCAGCCATCCTTGCGTTCTGGCCACCAGAGCTCTTGTTAACAATTTGGTACTTTTATGTGACTCAGGGGCCCAGCAGTAATGGAGAATTAGCCAATCACATCAGTAAATCCAACATAAAATCTGATTCTTGATGATGAAGGAATAGCAAGGGAAAGAGAAGGGGGAAGGGAGGTAAGGGGACAGGAGACTAAGACAGAAAGATAATATGCTCCTGATGTCTCTCTCTCCCCCTTCACTTTTCTAGCCTAGCCAAACCAAATAAGCATATAGCACTCTCCCTTCGGCATTCCACCTCTTGGCAGTGTGTCTGTTGTTCTTTGTGTCTTTTGCTGGCTCAGATTCAGGAACTAGGCCACACTATTCCGAGGGACCACCTTCAGGGTTTATTTGCTTTTTAAACATCTCAACCCTCGTTCTTATGTATAGGTTACAGAAGCCAAAATTCAGCTATGTGAGCCCTACTCACCACACGTCCTGGGCAACTGCATTACCTCTAACTTTACTGTCTGCACGGACTTTTTTTTTTTTTTAAATAAAGAGAGAGGGGTTGGGGATTTAGCTCAGTGGCAGAGCGCTTGCCTAGCATGCACAAGGCCCTGAGATCGGTCCTCAGACCTGAGGGGGAAAAAAAAGAGAGAGAGAGAGAGAGAGAGAGAGAGAATTTTATTTAGTTTTTCATCTGGCCTTTGTTTCTCTGACACTTTGTTGTATATGTGGTGCTGGGATTTGAACTTGCATCTTCATGCATGCCAGGCATGCTCTGTAACTGCTGAGCCATTGCTCCAGCCCCTACAGTATGATTCTTTAAAGGAAAGATAATATGAAATCATTTTTGGTGTTTTTAAACTACTTTTATGTAAATGACAAAAAATATTGTTTAAAAACAACAAACAAACAAACAAACAAACAAGAACCCCCAAGGTTATCCAACATGGTGAAGGGGTAAACAGTGAAAAATGAAAGTACTGCTTCTTGTCTCAGTCCCCCTCTCAGGGGTAGGTAATATTCTGAGGTATTCGTTCAGAAATTTGTACACATGAGACTGCGTTTCTATTCCCGTCTTTAAATTGGAAATATAACCTTATGTATCTTTTGTTCCTTGCCTTATTTTTCCTCATTTAACATGTCTTGGGTAATTTTCTGTCAGTTCATGGGTATCTACCTAATTTAATAGTGTCACATCCACACAGTTAGTTACTCTTCCAGAGCTGGACATTTCATCCCCCACCTCCAGGTTTGCTGCTGCTATAAACAATGCTGCAATGATCACCTTTATTCTGCTATAGTCTGAATGTGTTGAAATTTATGTGACAGTATTAAGAGGTGGAGCCTTTGGAGGGTGAGTAGATCAAGACGGCAGAGCCTTTGTGAACGGGATTACAAAAGACAGCTGAGTAGCTTGTTTCTCTGGGGACCATGTGAGAATACAGAAAAAATATTTTATATATATACATACACACATATATATATGTTTTAGAGAGACAGTGAGAGAGAAAGAGAGAATCAGTTTTATTTAGTTTTTCATGTGACTTTCGTTGCTCTGACACTTCCTTGTGTACATGGTGCTGAGGTTTGAGCCCATGTCCTTGTGCATGCCTGGTAAGCACTGTAAATGCCGAGCCACTGCTCCAACCCCAAAAGGCACCATCTTTGAAGGAGAAAGTGAGCTCTTGTCCTACATGGCATCTGCTGGTGCCTTGATCTTTGACTTACTATCCTCCAGAAGAGTGAGCAATACATTTTTTGTTAATAAATTACCAAGTCTGAGGTGTTGTGTTAGAGTAGCCCAAACAGACTAAGACAATTCATATCTGTAACTATCTGTAGGATATGTTCCTAGAAATAAAATTGCTGAGTCAAAGAGAAAGCAAGCACTTTTAAAGCTATTTGAATATAACTAAATGACCCTCAAAATTAAATTTCCTCCAATAGTATACCAGAGTCCTTGTTCCTCCATCTCTTACCAACTCTGGTAACTTTTGCTAATCTTGTAGGTTAAAATATATCTTATTTTTAGTTTTCAGTTGGTTACTTATGAGCTGTGTTTTCACATACAAATCTAATTTGTATACTGTTTCCCAGAGATCTGCAGTTTTTTTGTTTTTTTTTTTTTTGGTCTTTATGGTGACAATAATGCCAATTTCAAGATTACTGTGCAGATTAAATTCATGTAAAGTGAGAAGTTCAGGGTTTGGCACACAGTAAATGCTCATCAAGTGCTATTTAGAAAACCCATCTATCAAGCACGACTCACTTCATTTCAGAGGATTAAAATTACTGAGGTTTCACTGTACCTCTCTTCATTGATGGGAAATCTAAATCTCAGAAAATGAGGCAAATCTGAGGAAGATGCTCCCTAGTCTCATGTTTATCACATGGTATAAAACTGTGTATTTTTCTATCTTCTCTCTAGATTGAGGAGTACCTGCATTTATGAATCTCTCTTTCTCTTCTATCCTTCTTGATCATGATTTTATTGAGTTGAAGGCATTTCAGTCATAAGGAAGTAGTACAATCTGAATCTACCCACAGCTCAATCAAGTCTAAGCCTGACGACATCCAATCTCTTTTTACACAATCTGCTATTTTTCTCTATAGTTCAAGTTCATTAAGCCCACACCACTTGTCCTAGAAGGAAGGAATTGTAATCTTGTTAATCATAAATAAGTGTATTTAGTTAACAAATTAATTATTCTGAAATACTATGTTGGTAAAAATTTCTATGGTTTATAGTAAAATAAACAAAATTTTCATGATAATCTTTGAACTCTAAAAATGATTTTAAAGAGTGAAAACATTACTATAGCTAGACTATAGAACCAACCCAGATGCCCCTCACTCGATGAGTGGATTTAAAAACTTTGGTACATATATGCAATGGAATACTACTTGGCCATTAGAGAAAAATGATATTATGGCTTTTGCAGCCAAATGGATGGAGATGGAAAAAATTATGCTAAGTGAAGTATCCCAATCTCAGAGACTCAAGGGCCGAATGTTTTCTCCCATTGGTGGAAGCTAGAATAAAACCGGAAACAGTATGTTAGGTGGCTAAGCTAATAATAACCTCAAATTGTATGAATTTTTATACAAACAGGGGGAACCTTGCCTAGGATACCTGAAGACGTGCAAGGAGGGGGGCACGGTGTGGGGGAGGGATTAGGAAGGATATCTAGGAGACTGGAGGGAGGGAGTATGGGGGTCAACTCAGAAGGAGCTCTCCGACCTCCACAAGAAGTCCGTTTAACACAGGGGTTCATTTGGGGGAAACATAGAACATGGGGAGCCCAAGGGGGCAAACCATGGAATAGCATCAGCCTTGGCTAACTATGTGAATATACATTTCTTCTTGATTGTTTGATAATGATTCCCCCTCAATTGTAAGTCCATATTCAAGTAATAAAAAAGAAAAAGAAAAAAAGAGTGAAAATATAAAAATATAAATAAAAATATTTATATTAAACATTTGTGTATCATATTTAGCAGTGAATCTGATTTAAGGCCTTGAAGCACAAGCTTCCACAATGAAGAATACAGTGGAAATCTGGCACATACACCTTTTGACTTGAGCTTTTCTTCTTGTACATTTCAGATGCTCTGCCTGAGCGATTTCTAACTGTAGGCTCCAAATTATATATGCCTTACTTAAGTGTGGTAAAAACCTGCCTATCCATTAGATATGCTACTTCACCAGAAAAATACACTTATTAAGAATAGGAAGCAGGAGGAATATAGTAGAAATGCAGGTTGAATTTGTTCAAAATAAATTCATTTTGGTCTTGGAATTATAAGATCATTGATTACCCAGTGATCCCTTACTGAGAACTAAAACCTCTTTGTGGATTGATTTTCACAGTAAAAAGAAAGTGACTTGAGAATATCACTTCTTTGTAATGCAAGGATTCTTGCTATTCAGTTTTTCCTGTTACTGTTAAGTTTTAGAAATGCTGTTTTACATTTCTAATACCTACCTCAGGGTCTGGCAAATGGTAAGCAATCACCATTTGTTGAATACTTGATGAACAAAACAATGAATGAGGTAACAGCTCTGTTCTCAGCATCTAAGGAATATGGACAGATAGATGAAGCAAGGCTTTCCTGACTACTGAATAAACAGCATGGGATCGGTGGCACTGGACAAAGCAAAGACCCATTAGAATCTGACAGTACTGAATGCTCACGACTGCTCAGGTTCCACACGTGTCCCTAAGAAACATTTCCTCCACTGCTTTGGGAAGACTAGCTTTTAAAACGCGAACATACCGGGCTTGGGGATTTAGCTCAGTGGCAGAGCGCTTGCCTAGCATGTGCAAGGTCCTCTGTCCTGAAAAAAAAAAAAAAAAAAAAAGACGAACATACCTATCTGTTTCTTCTCTTCTTTTGGACTTGTTTATTCTAGGACTGTGGGTAATAATACATTTGAGGATGTATGCATTTGCCACTTTAAATAAAGTCCAAGAAAGGAAGTTCTAAAACTAATACACATGTATATTTGTAATCCTTGTTATTGGAGGCTACATATGTTTGGAGTATCGTATGTTTAACAAGGCACACAGACATCCTCTAAACAACTTCATATAAGATAACCATTCAGATAGGCATGCAGTTAAATATAAACAAGTGTGAAAACCCCACACGATGAATCAAAGATAAAAATAAAATGAGAACTTCTCTAAAGTTCATACTTCCAACTTCAGAAGATGTTTTCCCACAGCTTTAGTATAAGTAAATGTATACAAATTTAGAGAATAATCTTCCAGTAAACAATGGAAAATTGTGTGTTCTGCCTTCTACTGCCTTCTTCTACTGAGAGTGATGACATTCACCAGCAACCCAAACTACGTTAATTAAGATGTTTACTTCCATAATACCTGTGAGTGCTGGACACAGGCTGTGGCCAAGAATCAGGAAGGTGGCAGCAGGGGCTGTCTGGGCCAGAGGGGATAATCTCCCACTGATCGAAAAGTCATGCACAAATCCCAAGAGCGGATCCCCATTTTCTCAACATGTAAGACTTCATAACAGACCAGGTGAGAAATGGAAATGGTGTACTTACTAGGGGTGACATATGACAGCAGGACTGGGCCTCGGGGAGGGGGCAAGGAACCCTCCTAGTTTTAGGGAGAAAAACACCACATTGCCCACATACAGTCATTTTAATATATCTTTTCCTAATAGTTTGGTTTTGAGTTTCATGGAAAGGCTCAAAACAGCTCCTGAATGGTGAAGGTCTTCTGTTTGGATATTTATTTTAGAGATGCGAGAAATCCAGTACCCCTTAAAGAGATGATGTGGCACAGTGTAGTTAAATGCTGACCTCCTGACTAGTAGTTAGTAGGATTATATGAGAGAACGTCTATGTGACAGTGTTACCTGCTCAGCAGCGAGTGGATCTTCTGTGACAAGAATACCCAAGTTTTGTTTAGAAGGGGCCACCCACCCCTTTTCTGCTTTCACCCTTGATAAAAGTGGCCTGGGTTAAACTGATCAGTTCATCCATTCTTTCTGACCACAGTGATTGTTTCAGCAATGTGTACATAGCTAAAGTCAGGTCAATAGGAAACTGATATTCAATCCCAGGGCTAGTGTTGAGCTTTTGAAGTGGACTCTTTTTCCTTGTAGTCAGGCCCTGCACTGCAATGCTTGGTACTACTTGTGTCACCTTGAATGAATCCAATCAGCAGTAGGCACAGTAAAAAATGGACAGAAGCTAAGTTTTCATGTTGTTGATTAAATTTACCCAGACTTGCCTGTAACTTTCCTCCTGGATTTTAGAATGATATCATTGAATTATACTTTTTTTTTTTTTTAAGAGAGAGGGACAGTGAGAGAGAGAGATAGAGAAAGAGAGAAACAACTTTATTTAGTTTTTCACATGGCCTTAGTTGCTCTAACACTTAGGTGTGTACGTGGTGCTGGGGTTTGAACCCGGGTCCTCGGGCTTGCCAGGCAAGCGCCGAAACCGGTGAGCCACTGCTCCAGCCCCTCATTGAATTATTCTTGCTTTTTTTTCATTAAGCCATTTGAGTAGGGGTTTATGTTGCTTATAACCTAAACAATCCTAAATGTGTGAGGCCTCTAATAATGTGTCAGCATATGTGTGATGGTTCCTACAAATAGCAGTTTTCTTTCTTTTTCCTTCCCCTCCTCCCATCTGCCTAAATCTTACTTTATGTTTCTACCATATTACAGAAGATTAGATTTGAACATTTTCTTTAGAAAGCATGACCAATTAATTATGGGAAAAAGTGCTCCTCTGGTATTATCAGTACCTTCATATGGGAAGTAAATGGATTAGACAAGTCTATTCTCTTAAGATCCCTTTCAGTTCTAACTTTGTATGATCTATGAAATGGAGATCTATCTAGTGATCAAAGATGATTTGGGCAGGAAAGTTCATCCTTTCCCTAACCACTCCATGCTGCTACTAGTATTGAAGCTCTTGGTCCTCAGAGAAGAGATTAAAACTATGGGTGTGAGGCTAATAGGATGGAAACACTTCCTTTCATTTGAGTTTCCTCAATCTTTGGGCTTGGCCTGCATTCTAGGCATTAAGTTTTACCCCACTTTTGGGGTTAAATACAGTTAGATATTTTATAATATAGTAAGTAAAGATATTATATTGTTTATGCCTTGGCCCAATTTTAGTTCTGTTACTACCTAGAATAGTCCTTGACCTACCATAGATACTCCATTCATGTACTAAAATGGATAAATGATTCATAAATGTCACAGCTCTGTGGAAAGCTATTTGTAACCAATAATAGCTAAATTAGTATACCTAGGATTGGGAATTGCTTACCTTTTAAAGCTACACTAAGGTATGTTCAAGTTTACTACTAAAATAACATCATGCCTGCTCACATGTATTAGGATATAAATAGTCTTAAGGGTAAGAGGAGGTAGGCCCTCTTGGGATTCCTAATAACTTGAATTTTCTTCATGAACTATTCCATGAATCACCTTAATGTGATTTCTAGAAGAACTGGATTTCTAAGTTCCTTCCACTTCCAGGATTCTTCATGGTGGGCCTGGTGATGAGAGTGGAGTAGGTGGGCAATGGGAGAGGCATGAGCTGAGAATTTGATGAACTGAAATCTGGGAAAGGGGTAAAGAGGATAAATGAAGTTTGAAATAACACATTTGGTGCTATAATCTCATTTTTAGGGAATGAATTTTAAAAACAGCTATTTTTTTATTAAAAAAAGAAAAGAAAATACAGGCTGGGGAGGAACACCAAATAGAAGAGTAAAATTTCTAGGTATCAGTCTATCTCAATGTGTGTGTAGGGTAGGTGATAGGGTAAGAAATAGGAGTTTCTGAGGAGTTTTTATTAGGATCTCTAAGACAGAGATTTTTACTTCTGTCAAAACAGCATGTACTAGAGACAAAGCTCAGGCTGATGTCATGGTTTTCCTTAATTTTTCTAAGCTTAGGATTTCTCATCTGAAAATGAGGATAATAGTCACCTCATAGTGTAGTTGTGAGAATTACATGCAACAGAACACATAAAGCACTTAGCACAGTGCCTGGCTCACAATGACTGAATTAACAAGATTATGGGTATGGAGTTTTAAAGGTTGAGCAACATTGTTCTGGTTTGAAATTTCATTTTTTTATACTTTTGAAACTCCTGACATCAGCTGTTCTAAATTCAGCCTGAAGACAGTTCTCTTTGGTTGTGATATAGAAATAAGTTCTAAAAAAGGATAAACATTTTCTTATTTGTATTTTGAGAAAAAATTAGCACACACTCACATTGGCGTTCATCCTTCTCCATCCATTTTCATGGGCAGGAAGTAGATTAGGCTTTGAGAGAAAGATTCTCACCAGTTACATATTTGAGGAGGAGAAACTCTAGGACACTGATTTCAAATTAGAAGATTGTTTCTACCATCTTTGATGGAGCAGATGTGATCTCAGAGTTTATAACTGTCTCTTTACAAGGAGATACATTTTTATATTCCTATAACTTAAACATTACTATAGACCCAGCTAGTATTATTGACCAGATGAAAAGACAATGCTTCATTGAGATACCAGCACTTCTGCTCCACAAGCATTCCATTGCACAGAGTTTAAAATATATGTCCTCAAAAACTTTGCAGCCGTGGGGCTGGAGCAGTGGCTCAGCAGTTTCAGTACTTGCCTGGCATGCATGAGAAGTGGGGTTCAAACCCCAGCACCACATACATAAAAAAGTGTTGGAGTAACGAAAACCAGATGAAAAATTAAATAAAATTGATTCTGTCTCTCTCTCTATCCCTCCCTCTCTTAAAAAAAATTGCAGCATTAAATTAACACAAGAGAAAAATAGAATATCAGACTTATCATTGTTGAGATTTTACTTATAAGAAACCTTAACTTTTTTTTTTTTATTGTTTTTCAGGGATACGTTTTAATATTCCTTGTTGAATGTAAGACTAGGAAAGCAAGAATCTTGATTATCTCATTCACCTAAACACCTAGACCAATGCCTGGCTCATGGCTAAAGTGCAATAAATATTCATTGAATGTATAACTGATGAATTCCTTATGTGAACATGAAGAATATGGAGGGCAAAGAGAATATCCATCTATTATTTTCTTTATGAAGATTATTTCCCTAAGAGTTAATTTTTGAATTCTGATCTTTAACTTTAAAAAAGAAGCATGTTATACAATTCTTTACAAATGACCATGTAAAGAGTACATCCTGAAATCATGGCAATAATTGGAAATTAGCTTAAAAATGAGCATTTTGCTCTCCTAAATATTATAGGATTTTGGAGAAAAGAGTCTGAGGAGAGCATGAAAGTAACACACTAATAATCTCTACCAAGTGAGATACTAGCATATAAGTGATGTAAATTAAAACTTCTGGAAAGTTTTAAAAAAATAATTAAAATATATACCCCATTGTATGCCAACCTATGAGGATTAAGGCCATTTTTTAAAAAAATATTATTAAATGTGTGTGGATTATTTTTTTACATTCTCTGGCAGAAATGGTTCATATTCACCAAATATTCCATGTGCTACCTGAGAATTCCCAGTTTACTTGGCAGTAAAGTTGGAGCCACATAACTAGTATTGGTCAGTGGACCATGAAGGGAAGGGAAGTATTTGTCACACTGAGGTCAAAGATATTGAAAATTGCTGTTTCCCCCATTTCTTTCGTATCCATGCTGATCTTTGGGTTCATGTTCCAGAATGCAGAATGGCCAGCTGAAGCAGAGCTGCCCATCCCCCTTAATCTGACTGTGTTAGCCAGAGTGTATCAACCCCAAATGCCTTTGTAGAGGTGGGGGCTGTACCTATTAGACCCAACTAGTTCACATTCCTTATTTTAAGTATACTTGGTACTGATGAATGCCAAGGAAAGCATCTCATTTCCGATATGAGATAGCCATATTATTATTTTTGTTTTCTTTCATGTTTTCAACAGATCTCATTAGCTCATTATTCATTTAAAAAACATTTTATTGAGAAATTAGGCACTGTGCAAAGTGCTGGAGATACAGCACGAATGAAGTGAATTCAGTTTATCCATTCATGGACCTTACCACTTGAAGGTAAAACAGATGTTGAATAAATGGTCACATGAATCAATGTATAATTATTGAAAGTTAAAATATAGGGTGCTGCGAAAGAGTGCATTAGGAAAACCTAATTAGATTGGGAGTTCAGAAATGGCCTCTGTAGTTCAACTGAGATAGTCTAGGCAGAAAAGAACAGGATGGACAAAGGTCTTGAACTGTGTAAAACTCTGACCTAGTAAGAAAGGGACCTGTGATTGGAGAGTGAGGTAAGCTAACGAGTGAGGAGCTGGTGGAGAAGGCATATGCTATATCAGGAAATATTGGTAAACTGGTCTTTATGACAAATCTGTCCTGCTACTTGTGTTTGTAAATAAAGTTTTATTGGAACACAGCCATGTTCATCCCTTTATAGGACATGCACAGCTTTTGTTGCATCAGTACATCTGAGTAGTTCCAACAGACTGCATGGATCACAAAGTCTGCAGTATTTACTATCTGGCTTTCCTAGAATAAGTTTTCTGACTCCTGTGCCCTGTCACTCAGTACCTTGTAAACCATGTTAAGGATTTGAGATTTAATCCTATGTGCAAAGGGAAGGCATTAAAGGGCTTTGAACAGGAAAATGAGAGGCATGAACAGATGTGGGCTTTAATATCACCCGGCTACGTGAAGAATGAACTGAACTGGAGAGGGTAAGTATGGGGAGGCCAGTGAAGGCAAGACGGTGCCTTGGCAGTGACAGTGGCAATGAAGTGAAGTGAGTTTAAAGTCTATTTTGGAAGCAATACAATTTGGTTACATATTGGGCAATGAGGTAAAGGACAAGAAGAGACCAAAGATGATTCATGATTTTTGCTTGAAAGAGTGAGGCGATTGGTGGCTCCATTTTTCAGAAACAGGGAAGACTGGAGGAGGAGCAAGTTCAGAATTGCAAAGGTAAGCAATAAAGAATCAGTGCAGAACATATACCCGATGCAGGGGGCAGGGGGAACCAGCTCTCATAAGTCTTTCTGATTTCTCATTTCTGTCCAGAGCTGGAATAATCTTTCCTCTATTTTTTTGCATTCATTCCTTTAAAAATTCCATAGATTCTGTCCATTTAAAGAAAAGGCCACATTTAGTGGACAATATATATTTCAGAATCTGTTTTCGAGAAGTTCCCCCTTTCCCCCTTTGGCTAAGACCTCCCAAGCTTTATGAAAACATCTATTTATTCTGGGACACAAGGAGATTTTCAGCCTGTTGCAGCTTTTATTTGCACTGCCAAAAAGAAAAACGGAAGGGTTTCAATGGTTCTTTAATTGGACCTTGCCCAGGTCCCTAGAGCAGAGGATTTTGTCCTAACTCACATTTGGTTTTCCAATCTTTTTCTGCAGTTCTCCTTCACACAATAAGTAAAAAAGGCCTGATTCTCTACGATGACAGCCACTAAGGCTCTACTTTCCCAAGGCAATATGCAGCCACCCCGTATTAAACATGGTTATTCTGGGCCACTCAGCATCATTCGACCTGTGGGATTGGGTGTGTGAGGTGGGATTATGATTGCACTACTTTCCTGAATTGGACAAGATCTTCCCCCTTGAGCCAGCATATAAGGATATCGCTTTGTCACTGTAGTTGCTTAACTGGGTTCAGCTTTAGATTTGTAACTGTTTGAAAAGATACTGTAAAGGATGAAATGTATTTCTGGGCTGGAGGATTTGACCTAAAGCTTTGCTCTAATTCATTTGGTTCACTGAAGAGAGGCTTTCGCCTTGACATTATAAAATGTTTATTTTTTTAAAAATTGAGACACATCAGATGAAGTTTTCATTTATGCTTGCATGAAATTAGTCTTGTATCCTTTTGTGGAGGAAATCTACTGGGTTACTGTGGACATTCTTATGTCCTTTCCTAATAAGATAAATGGAATTACCCTTTCTGGTATAGCTTGACAGGAAAAAAAATTGGAACTGGCTATCTTGGCAAAAGTTCTTAAATCAAAGGGACTATAATTTTTATGATATTGTTAGCTACTCCTGAGAAGCTACTATTATGAATATGGTGGAAAATGGAGCAAGAATTTTATTTTTAATAAAAAGGAGAGTACTAAGTTCACTTGAGCTCAAGGCTCTGAAATGCCTTTTGCAACCTTATTAAGTAATGTAAGGATATAGAACAACAGCAACAAAGAATTTGCTAGGTATATTTATAACAGAAATCTATTTCAGTGAGGAAAGCTATATTTTAAATTCATGGATGCTTCCAATCTTACAAACAAGAATTTGGAATATTTTATTCTGAAGAATTCCCCTAGTCCCACAGATCAGTTATAAATATTAATAGAATTTCAATAGATTCTTTTCCGATTCTAATGTTTAATATTCATCCATATTATGCAGGGAGTTCAATGTCCTATACAGGACATGTAGATTCTTCTCATTATATAAATGAGCACACATATGACGTCTGTAGGGGAAATGATCATTAAAAATTAGCAAGCCCATACATGATGTTAGAGGACATATCAAAGCCTTCTCAGCTCTCTTAATAACAAGAGAGTCACTGATAATCAGCCAAAGGGCTCTTTAGATCGAATTGACTCAATAACATCTTATCTGGGCAAAAAGATGGATTGGTGACTCTGGGCAGAGTAAAAAATGCTAACTGATATGAAGTATTTATGAAACTCAATGAAGTGATTTCTTGTGGTGAGATTCTGCAGTCAGAGTTTGAAACCTGCTCTTGAATTAGTCTTAGCCCTTTGAATTGTGGACAGTTGACTTCACAGTGCCTTATTCTTCTCAGATACTCTATACCATAATTAAAAAAATATTCTTATTATAAAAATGATGTGGGATTCCATAAAAAGAAAGAACTGCATCTTTCTCTCTTTCTAAAAAAAAAAAAAGACAAAAAAGAGAGAATCTATATGACAAGAGAGATTTGAACCATAGAATAATTTATATGTGATGGCAATTATCAAGACAGCATTTACTGTGAACGTAGATTATGTTGGGCATAGAATTGGGAGTTGAGGATACGCTGTCTTGTACAACCCTTATAACATTTCTGGGAGACAACTGAAGCTAAGGGAGATTAAGAAACTCACTCATGATCATAGATTAGTAGAGTCACATGAAGATGCTGGTATTCAACCACTTATAATTTACAGAGAGAGCAGCAGTATCATTCAGCTTAACTTAATTTTAAACATTGAGTGACAGTTTATAACTAGGTCTGTGTCATTCCAAAGTCCCACTGAACTGTGCTGGACGATGCTGGTTATTTTTGACCACTTATGATAATAAAAAGCAAACCATGAATTGTACTATAAAAGATTAATCACTAACCAAACATGGGTTAAAATGAACTCATCATTTTTTTGGGAACTCATCATTTTTGATAAAATTTCCATATGAGGTGTCAATTTTTTTTTACAGAGAGAGGGACAGTGAGAGAGAATGAAAGAATCAATTTCATTTAGTTTCTCATGTGGCTTTTGTTGCTCCAACACTTCACTGCATAAGTAGTGCTAGGGTTCGAACCCATGTCCTCATGCATGCCAGGCAAGCACCTTAACAGCTGAGCCACTTCTCCAGCCCCTAAGGTATCAACTTAATGTCACTTTGATATTAAAAAAAAAACATGCTAAAGTGTGGCAAAGAAATGGCACATTTGTAGAGCTTATCACATATTTTCTAAGTCAAATATTTCAGCTGGAGCACAGTTGTTTTCAACCAAGTATTAAAAAGAAACATCGTTCACAAGGAGAACAGCAGGATTCTTTGAAGTATAACCTTGCAAATGAAGGTCCACATTACAGGGCATCATTCAAAGCAGATGTGTGTTCCCCAGAGACCATGGTAAAACTGTTACTGAGAATCCTTGTATGTTTTTAAGAAGAGAGCTCAATAAAACTTCCAGGTCTTACTGGTAATACAATAGAGTCAAGTATTCCCAATGTTCTAGGCATGGTACATCCAAAAGGAGGCTTCTGATCACTCTGATTGCCAAGAACTCACATATGCTCTCCAATGGCTTCCAGATTCAGCAACTAAATAGAGAGCTCATTCATTGAATATGATTCAAAGGACAGCAGTAACAGACATGGAGATTGTCTTAGGGATAATTTCTTGCCCAGCCATTACTTTTCCTTGCCTGCTAAGAGGATGACCAGTATTAAAGTATTAATTCTCAATGTTATTTCAGAACCAGGGAAGGGCATGTCAGAGTTACATAAAAGTCGACTGGCCCAGTAAATATTTTCAAAGCAGTGAATACACACTGCTATTATGCTATGATGTTAGTGTCTAGCTCTTATTTTTAATCTTGATTGGGATAAGAAGGATCAAGGGATATACAGCATATGTATGGAGAGCAGCTGGTGTTCCCAGTAAAGGAGAGAGCTGCTAATCTTGGAGACAGCAGCAGTCTCTGCAGTCAGGGCATAGCAGTTCTTCAGCCCATCAGACATTTAGATTGATGGGAAGAAATCTTGACAGTGAGGAAAACAGAGGAAACTCTAGGTAAGGGAATGATTCCATCTCTTCTGATGGTGTTGTCATGATCACAGATAAAAATGGACTACAATGAAGACTTGTCGAGCTCCCATCCAGCTCAAGATTTTACTGTTTCCCAGGACCTAAGGCTCACAAGCTGTCTGAGTTTTACACAGTTTTACAATACTGTTCTCAACTTGCAAAGGTTTTGAGATGCCTCCAGAATGATGAAAACCAGGCACTTGTCTGGGAAGCAGAGCAGTGCACATTACTTTGAGCCCTGGCTTGTAACTTGGAGTGTTGACAGCTTCACTTCAGACCACAGTAAGGTCTTAACTTCAAGATCCTTCAAAACAGCTCAGTCCCACAGAGGCAGCCTTTCTTTCAGTTTCCATCTCTCTTAGATTGACAGGATTGCAGGTATTATGGAAACAGCAAGTTGAGTTTTATATTTTTGAGTTACAGAGGATAATTTCTGTCTTAATTCAAAAGAAGATTCTCAAACCGACGTGAGGATCACTGTTTTATGCAGCTGACATTAAATTTCTACAGAGGAACCCAAGTAAGAAATCCATAAAGTTCCTATTGAACTTCATCCTAGATATTTCAGGAAGTGCCTGGACTATTTTAATTAATGCAACAATACCCCAAGATAAAATTACGATGGATATAAAGCAGCTGTTCATATAAGGACCATATTGAGGGTGTAGGGAGTTGTGGTAGGATTGTGAAGAAAACTATACCACAAAGCAGTTACAAATCTACATATTAATCCCATAGGTCAAGTGAGCGAGGCTCTTTACACCAAGTTTTCTGCTTCTCTCCCTTTCTTTGTTCCTTCCCTTCCCCAATGCCTCAGGATGTCTCAAATTTTCTCCTCAGCGTGGAAGAGAAATGATAGGTCCCAAATGCAGAGCAACGTAATTTTCCTTGCTCTCTCTGCAAAACTGGTATCTAATCTTTCTAGGGGCTCAGTGTATTTAAAAAATCTCATTAAAGGGACTATAATCATAAATAGCAATAACTAGCTGACATAATATTTAACACAGCAATTTCTTTATTATATAATAGCTGTCCACCTATTACTTGACCTTTGTCAGAGGGCTATGGCAAGTCCCATCTGTGTATTTTGCTAATTGGTTTTCCTCCTTGCTTTACGTTGGCCATCCTCACCTCCTTACAAAACCAAAAACAGTGGAGTTTCTCCTTGCCGTTTCCTTTCTAAATTGGCAGCAGTGTTCTCTGTTGCTCTCATCCGTGGCCTGTAAATTCCAGATCTCTTGAGTTTATTCATCAAAAATAGTGATCCATTTCTCGTCTTGCCTTCTCCATCAATAGAGGATAAAAAGTGCCCTAAGTCACCAACACATCTGGGACTTGTGTTCTGGACCAATTCTTGGCCAACTTGAAGGTCTTCTGTACACAGCAATCTGACAGCCACAAGTTTAGGCCAGTACCCCAAGTGAAGACACCATTTTCCGAGCAGGCAGAACACAAAGGTGGAATGTTGACACACACACCGAAGACTTGGGCTGTTTAATGTTCAGGTCTCACTTCTTAGTGCAGATGCTACATACATCTGTAATTTGGAGTTGTTTATAGCTATAGAAATGTCAGGCAGCTGCGGACTCCGGGCTTTTTTAAATCTTTTTCCCACAGCTTCTTGGAGATTTCATGACTTGTTTGCAGCTATAGAACTTTTTGGGAACCCCACGAGAAAGTTAAATGATAAGTCATACTGAATTTCTGACTTATATTCTTGGATTTAAATGTTCTATAGTACCCTCCATCTTTCCTTTCCTTACCTAAAAGAAAGAGATTCTTGGGTTCATGTTGAGAAAAGGTCTTAAATTTTCTTTGAAAAACTCAAAATATTGTCACAAGGCAACATGACCCTTTCTGGTTTTGATCACGGGTGTGCGTTAACGCTCTATCCTGTGATCATCTGTGCGCTGCTTTATATTCATGAGAACTCTTGCTGGACTGTACATCATTAGCTTAACAGAACGGCATGTGTCCACTTCCTTCAGAATTTTTCATTTAAACAGATTTCATAAAACTTTGTTTCATGAGGGTGGGGACTAGTGAATCTTCAGTTCATAGCCCAATGCCTGGCACCCAGAAATGATATTTATATATAGCTGTTCAATTGAAGCAGTTGAGAATGGAAAATATGTAAGCCAAATATTTGGGAATTCAACTTTGCTGAAATTGAATATATGTGCTAAATTGATATATATCTCAGGAACATAATCTATAAAATATTTTTAAAGTCTATTTTTTGATGTGTAGAGAGTTAGCTGACTTTCTACTTTCTTTCCGTGTCTGCCAATATTTTCATACTGAGTTAAGTGGGTGGAAAAGTGTTATCTTAGATGTAAATCTTTCCCATTGAGGACAGCTTGACAGGGAAACCAGAGGCTGAAAGGGGTCTGTTGTTTATTTTCACTTTGTGTATAGATGTCTCCTACAACATGGGCTCAGTTATTTCATTCGCTAATGAAAGATTTTTTTGCTTTCAAATGTGAGAAATATTATGTGAAATAAGACTAATCTATTTTATACCTTGTGTTTATTAATATAAATGACAATATCTCCTTTTATGTATACACATATGTATATATACACATATTTTATATAAGTCCATATATAACATATATGAATGTATGTGTGTATATATATCTATTTTTTTTCCTGAGAGACTACGCCAAGATCTGATATTAGAATCCTATGATATTTTATGGCATTACTGTAATAATGAGAAGTATATTTGCAATTAGTATTTGACTGCTGTTGATTAAATTGCCTTAACTGGTTTGTATGGAAAGCATCAGTTACATAACTGACTTTCAAACTGCTAAGTCTATCATATCATGACTTTTGTAACTAGTTACTGCTTATTATTTTAGGATCACGACTGCTGTTTTATCTGAGAGCTCTGATCTGAAGCAGAAACCTGACAGTTGTTCATGATTACGGTTCTTCGTTTCCTGTCATTCTTCTTTTTTCCCTCTCCCTCTCTTTCATTTCTTCTTTTCTACATATAAAATTTTACCTGTCTGGGTTGCATTCACTGCAAGTTCAATTAATTCCACATTTATTCAAATCCTAGAGCAGACCATTTTGTGTTGTCGAATCACAAGGCTATCTGCTTAATTGGAATAATCATGAAATCCCTTAAGTGATCACCAGGCGACTAGATTTAAGGACCCAGGCCAACCCCAACTGTTTACAGGATTTCATATTAAGCCCTTGTCTTTTTTTTTTTTTTTAGAGAGAAAAGGAGAGGGAGAGAGAGAGAGAGAGAGAGAGAGAGAATCAATTTTTATTGAGTTTTTCACATGGCTTTTGTTGCTCTGACACTTAGTTGTGTAAGTGGGTGCTGGGGTTTGAACCCGTGTACTCGTGCATGCTGGTCAAGCGCTATAACCTCGGAGCCACCGCTCCAGCCTCTATGCCCTTGTCTTTTATAAAAAGTATATGACAATAACAGCCATATGGAAAACATTCATGCATCTTTTATAAAACATTATCTTTCATAATGTCATCAAAAGCATTATACATTATGTTAGTGTTTGTTATTCAAGGATCCTAACAATAATAAAATGCTTGTAAGGACAAAGTCTATGTGATGCAAATGTTTATTCATTTCCTTGTATTCTGTTTGAATGAGCTGGACTGTTTTCTTTGATCAGATGTTGCAAACTGTGTAATTATGGCCATGGTCCAGCACATTTCTAGTCACAGATTACACTAATCTCTTCAGATTTGCCACCTACTGGCTATTTTATTGATCATTAACACTTTCAGATGGTTACTAAAGAAGCATGATAAAATTCTGATACTTCATTTTTGGGGTCATTTATATTTATTTAAGCTGCTCTGACTTCTATTTTTACTGGTAACAGATGATTACATTCATTTATATTGGACTTTTATATCTGTGTCTTTTTCTCTGGACAGTGTAATATCTAAATTGAAGACTAGATTTATTAATTACAATAGTAGCTACCGCAGACAGCCGAATTACTATTTTCTGAGTGCCATGTGAAATTCTTTGTAGGTTCAAACTATTTATTCCTTAATAACCCTTTGGGGTTGGCATTATTTTCCTTATCACCTTGAGGTGGAAACAGTTAAAGTAAATTACTGAATGTCACACAGTTGGCGAGTGATGAAAGGAGTTAAATTTGGGTGGTTTGACTCCTGGCTACTTTGACTGCAAATTTAACATCCTGGAGTGACCTCAGCGATCTTGGGAGGTAAACCTATTACACTGTGGCATTATTCCCTGCTTCCTCTGCATGAAAGACGTTGTTAATTGTTGGCAGAATCCTTTTCTGCTGAGCCTAGATTCAGCCTTGAAGTCATTCTTACTTTCTGCCCTAGGTGTTGACTACCTGTTGAATAACTTGAACTTGTGTTTGAAACCTATTTATCATCTAATCCATTCCTTTTGCAGAAGGATGTATGCTAAGTATTACAGCAACTGGCTAAATGTTTATGAAATCCAGTTTTTTTCTTCTTACATGCATAGGTGGACTACAAACTCAGCTTCCCTTACACATTGGTGTGTCCACACAACTGTGCGCTGATCAACAGAATGGAAGCACACTTGGTGTCCATCATATCTACGCCTAGCCCTTTCCATGTTGCTCTCCTTCGTTCTTTTTCTCAGTCAGTGACATGATGTGTAAAGTTACAGTGAGTCAAAAGATGGTAGGACCCATATGAATAACTTCTTTTTATCCTAATATTCTTTAATTTTTTGACTCAAAATAATTGCACATATGAGATATATTGGGATAATTTGATATGAATATGTCTCTGACAAACCTCTTTTTTCTAATGCTCTTCAGAAGTTTTTAATTGATAAAATAATTGCACATTCTTGTGGGATACAGTTTGATAATTTGAAACACATATACAATGTGTAAGCATCAAATCAGGGTGATTAGTTTCCATTTCCTTAAACATTTATTACTTAACCTCCTTGAAGAAACCTACTGGGGTTGGTGTGGTGGCTCGGCAGTTATGGCGTTTGTCTGGCATGCACAAGTACGCAGGTTCGAACCCCAGCACCATGTCACAGTGAAGTTTCAGAGCAAGTAAAGCCACATGAAAAACTAAAGAAGTTGATTCTCTCCTTCTCTCTCTCACATGTCCCTCTTTCTTTAAAAAGAAAGCTACCAATTGTTTGGGCTGAACAAGAAATAAATTTCTGTCACATTCAGGCCATTACAATTTTGTGTAATTGTTGATATGAAGATGTCTTTAAAATTCTCTTGCTACAAATGTTGTCAATCACGTGGGAGTTTCCTAATATTCTTATGTTGCACTCTTTCAAATCTGCTCAGTTTATAAACTGTCACTGTGGTGCGGTGTGGGTGCTTTGCATACCATCCCACTCCATCTGCATAGCAGATTTAATCTGTTAGGAGACATGACTGCTATTTCTTTCCTTCCTGCCTTTCATAGTAGAAACTACTGCTCCATCCTTTAAATGCAAAGCAGCTATTTAATTTATCCTTACTCAAAGAAACTCAAATGTATTAAATGTTGGAAAATGGCTGTACTGAATTTACTGGAAGTTGTTATGTCCTTCTCCAAAATGTCATGTAGTTTTAAGAGACTTCAAAGGTGATTTTGAATATTCCTCTCGTTATGTGCCAACTTTAGAACGTTGCCTCCCACATAAAATGTCACTGTACTTGAAGGTAATGGGCACTACTGATCAACCACCCAGCATTTGCTACTTCTTTTTCTCTAACAAAACTGTTTTATTCAGGGGTGACTCTTCACATGACTAATGGGAAGATGACCCTAATACAAATTCCAGGAGTAAATTTTGATTTATCTAGGCTGATCACAATAGTCCTGCTCCTTAGTCAATGACTGATTTTTTTTTTTTTTTTTTTTGGTACCAGGGTTGAATCCCAGGGGCACTTAACCACTGAGACATATTCCCAGCCCCTTTTTATATTTCATTTTGAAACAGGGTCTCACTAAGTTACTGAGGCTGGCTTTGACCTTGCAATTCTTCTGTCTCAGCCTCGGAGTCGAAGTTGCTGGAATTTCAGGTAAGTGCCACTGTGCCCAGCTGCCAGTGATTGATTTTGGATTGGATGAGTAACCCAAATCTGGTCGATGACACATGAGGAGGAGTTTGTTAAGGGGTTTCTGGGAATTTTTCCTTGATTCTTAGAAAGGGACAGAGTCAGTGATGATCCCCCTTTTATTCCTAAGCATGCTGTTAGTCTTCTGTATAACTCCAGTAACTACTGCTATATTGCTACCACACCTCTGAGAATGTCAACATCAATAATGGAAAAGAAAGAGAAAGACGAACCCTGGGACCTTAAAGATAGTACTCAGTTCCTGAATCAACCAATCCTGAGGTCTGTACAATCTTTTCTTATTCCACTTGTGCTTCTGAAACAAAATACCAGAGACTAGGTGTCCCAAACAACAGGAATTTCTCAGTCTAAGATCAAGGTGTTGGTCAACTTGGTACCTGGTGAGGGCTCTCTTCCTGGCTGCAGCTGGCTGCCTTCTTGCTGTCCTCAGGTGGCATTTCCTTGCTGTTTGAAAGCTGTGACAGAGAAAGAGTCCTCTTTCTCTCTTGCTCTTCTTATAAGGCCACCAATTCTATTGGTTTAGGACCCTACCCTTATGACCTCATGTAATCTTAATTATCTCCTAAAAACCCTATCTCTAAATACAATCTTACTGGGATTAGGGCCTGAACATATGAACTGGAGGAGATATAATTCAGTTTATAACAGATAATATAACTGATGTCCTTATGTTGTTTAAACAAGTTTAAGCTTTTTCCTGTTATATACGGATGGACGCACCCTGACAGATATTTTATCTTATGAAGCAATATACAGATGATAATGTCTAATTTCCAGCATATAACTTGAGAAGAACAAGGGCTATTTTCCTTTACTCAGAACAGAACAGTGTGGAGCTAAAAATGGTTAATCCATTGCTGCTACGGGGCATTTCATGAACTGCTGATTGTACATATATGTGGTATCATGTTAACATAAACAGTCCAGTCCGTGGGGAGTTTTAAGTTATAAAAGAAACATTTTTCTAAGATCATGTGCTCTGATATAAAAACCACACTCCAGACTAGTTCTATCATTATAAAGTTCTGGCAAGCTGAGAGATGTTAGTTGGTGATTTTATCAAGCAAGACTTCTAACTAATGGCTTGGTGAAACCATCACAGCACCATAAAACACTGTAACGCGCTGAAGCAATGGCTTTTTCTCAAGAGTTCAGTCATTTTAGATCATTACAGTTTATTCATGGAAAACAGCATCTCAGGGGGCACTACTATCGTACAAATAAGAATATATACTTACCTTTTTTTGTTGTTGTTGCCTGAAATGAATGTTTTATTTTTCTTGCAATTTGAATCTAATTTTTATAACTATCTTACAGAAAAGATGAAGGGTAGATTTCATCACATTCTAGGAAAGCTCTCATGAAACATTTTGCCTATCATTTTAGTTACCCTGTATACAAAGTGATTTTGTTCCATTTTTCCAGATGAAATGTAAATAAACAAGAAAATTATGTTGAAGTGAAGGATTTTCATAATGCAGTGAAGTTCACTTTTATTTCTAGCCAGGGAAATAGAAGATCATCATTATCAAATTTTAAAAAGCCCAATCCAAACAAACAAGAACGAACTCCACCAAGAAACAGATGATGAGAGGTACATTTGCATATACATGAATCCATATTAAAGCAACAGAACTCGGGCCATTTTGAAATCTTAAACCTTCTGACACTGTTTTCATGAACTCAGTAATATGAACCATGTGGTGAATGATTTTCTGAAAAACGGTGCTGGTTTCACTATGTATTTTATGACTGGGCAAATGTGACATTAAATTTTATCCCCTGTGGCTTGGAGTTAAATGCTTGCTCTGTTCAGAATGGCAACACTCAATTAAACAGCATTTTTCATGATCTACACCCACCATTGTTACTGTATTTAGGGGAAATAATGGGGGTACTGACCTATATTGCGCTTCTTATTATCAATGGAGATGAAGCGAACGCAGGGATTACTGGTGATGTACTGCCCAGCCCAAGGGACATCAATCTTCGTGCCAGCTTCATAAAAGAGGCCCAGAGCATAGCGAGAGGAGTAGCTCACAGACTCCAGTTGCTGCCTTTGGCACTCACTAATTACTGTGGAAAAAAAAATAAAGGGCATCAGATTTGAAAAGATCATCTTTCCTTTCAATACATCAAATACAAAGCTTCTTTAAACCAGTTCCAACTGCTTCCACCAACTCCATCTAACAATGAATTCTGAAAGGTAATGTAAAATAGCCTCAGCTCTGATTTCTTCTCGGAATGATTACTAATGTTGTTTTTATTAAACTGAAGGTCCAAATTCTTTAGACTGGCAGCTGAGTCTCTCAAAATCGGGCTCTAAGTTATTTTTCTAGCTTGTTATCCTACTGACTGTCCGGCAACATCACAGATTTTATATACCGACCACTTACTATGTGCTAGTTTCTTACTTGATGCAGATTTTTGCTCTATCATAACAGCGGTTTTCTAATGTATTATTTCTATGTCGCAGGCGAGGAGACTGATACTCCATTGGTTATGACCTCTCAACATGCTTCCATGTCCTGTGGGTAATCTGTGTGTCTGTTACTAACGCTTCCTTAATTAAGCAGGGGGAACACATCTTAGTTATCTTTGTTATTCCCTACTCATGGGACACGAGAATGAAACTGTAACTGGATAAAATGGTAAAGATAGTCCGGCAAAATGAGATGAAACATAAGAGGTAAATAATCAATAAACGTCAAAGGCCTGGAAAAGGAATTGGTCAGATTTGGATTCAAATCCTGACTCTGCCACTTACTAGGAATGTGACACTGGGTAAGCCACTTAAGGGCTCTGATTATACTTCTCTTATCTATGAGTGGCAATAATAGTATAAAGTGTATTAGTCTGTCCTAAGGATGAAATAACGCACACTCACACGTGTTCATTGAATGGTAGCTAGAATAGACAGACAAATGTTTAGGAAGATTTGTCTGCCCTCCAACCTGTGGTGCAGAGGAAGGGATTCTGCCCATTTGTTAACTTCCATCCCCAATCCCATCTCAGGGAATTGCTTATTCATGTGGACAGTCTTCGTAATCTGAGTTTCAGAGAATGCCATAGTTCTATTCTGAAGGCTAGGTTAACTAGTTTAGCTATGGAACATCTCAAAAATTCTTATTTAATTAGTGAAAAATATCCTGATGTCAAAGGATAATTGGACCTCAAGAATGGATGGCAGTTAAATCTTGAAGACGTGGCTTTGGGTGCAGAGACAGGCAGGAATGATCGTCAATGAATTATTCAAGCACTGGAAAAATTCTACACATTATTACAACTACAAATATTTTTATAACCCTGGCTCCCAAACATTTTTAGAATTACAACTTCATTTGATTTTTAACCAGATCCCTGCCAAAATAGGTACTTTACACTTCTCACTTTACAGCTCCAGGCAGGTATGCTTGGAGAGGTTAAGTAAGTTGTCCTGGGTTGCACAGCGTACACACTGAGCAACCAAGACAAAGTCGCAGTTCCCACTTTGGAGTCATGGCCATGTCATCTTTACCTCAGTTTTTGCCCTGCTGATGTCAGTTTCAGAATGAACTCAGACACTGCTTTCTCCTCGGACAAGAATGGTTATTTTGAGCTCAGATGTAAAAGCCATCGTTACCTCTGACCGTAATTTTCTGCCTTATTAAATGTTTTACTTGATGAACAAATGATCTTCTGACGTTGGTCATATTACACTCAGTGAATTTTGGATTTTATTTTTATAATTTAATCTGTTTTTCAAGTTATGGCTTCATGTTGTGCTATTTTCTGAGAGAGAAGAGGTGAAAGATATGAATGACAGTAATTAAGTTCGTACCGCTAAAATTTCTCATTTTTACAATTAAAATACAACCACACAAAAACATTTTAAAAAAAGGGGCTGGAGCGGTGGCTCAGCGCTTTTGGCGCTTGCCTGGCAAGCACGAGGACCCGGGTTCAAAACCCCAGCACCACGTACACAACTAAGTGTTAGAGCAACTAAGGCCATGTGAAAAACTAAATAGAGTTATTTAAAAAAAAAAAACATTAAAAAAATCAACTGAACAAAACTGTGCAGTGAGCTATTTAGGAACTGAAAGGGCCGTAAAATTTTTATTTAAAACTGAAACTGAGGGTCAACAATGTTGCCCATCAAACTGGACCTTCCCCCACCTCCACCCACACTTGCACGTGTAAGTTTTCAGACAAACTGCCAAGTGGCAGATCCCACTGGGGAGCCCTTTGAAAAGGTAATTGATATCTAAAGAGAAAGAGCAATTAACCTTGTCATCCCAGGGCCCTACAATTCATTCTGAGAACAGGGAGGAAAGACTTCTCACTGAAACAATCTAAATTTCTGGACATATTTATTCACTTACAAAAAAATCATCTTCAGGGCCTGAAGTTTTTGATTGTTACAATACAGGCAGAACCTAACAACATGGGCTCCTTTGGTTTCAAAAAGTTACTTATGCAAAATGCTGAAGGAATCAGTCTTAGGTCCAAATACATATGTTTGGTAAGGAAAATAATAATAATTTCTTAACTATCATCTATTCAAAAGGACATATGAATATTTATATAAAAATATAAAAATCAGGCTTATAGAAGAATGCCTAATTCCTATATAATGAATCTTTATCTGAATGCCATTTCATTTAATTCTGAACCAATAGGATTATCATACTCTGCAATTATATGCAGTATAATTACATAATACATATATGTATATTATATCATCTCTAATTTTCTATTACATATTATTATATATGTGACTGAGAGATATATCTTTCTATACATAGAAATATATTGTGAAATTTACCTATAAATATAAATATATCTAAATCAATGTAAGTGTATAGATAGATATATCTGTCCCTCA
>PVKS010019270.1:0-38682 GCA_004027875.1 Aplodontia rufa
AGGGCCTGGGCCATTAGCAGTCCTCCCTATATTGGGTTAGTGCAGTTTTCCAGTGACTTAATCACAGGACAAGAGTACTAAAAGTCATCCCCAGAGGATCTCCACATTCCAGACATATTTCTCCTTGCCCCACTGTATCCTAGCAATCCCTGCTACTCAGGCCCAGCCATACCAGCCAGAACAATAAACTAAAATGCTGCAATTGACTGTTTTCTCTGTATTAGTGATGCTAGCATGAACAGGATTGATCAACGGTTAGGGATGGCCGTCTTTCTTAGGCTTCTCGCCCTGCCCACACCTCTGTAAGTCATTCAATAGTCTTCATTAGAACCATTTGGAATACACTGTATATCTTCTGCTTGTCCTTCAAGATGCACTCTCTACCTTTCTCCCCCATGTTTTGCTCCTCCGGAAACTGAACCTTATGAACTTTAGCAAAGGATTCCCTTGGCCAATGGCTTTCAGCAGAGTTCAGCTAAAGCAGAAAACCAGCAGGAAATCAGAAGGTGGAAAAAATTAAGTCAGGGTATTTATTTCCTTTCTCTCTCAAGTCATGTTGTCTCAAACTGAATGATTTTTTCCCCCAAAATTTCTTCGCTTCTATTAGGAAGTTCATTCTTACACCCAGATTGTACTCTTTACCTTTGTCCCTTCAAACTGAGAGGAGTTGCGAGCTCCCTGCTTCGGGGTGTGGTTTCATTCCTTGTATATCTGAACCTTGGGTAAATCTTTGCATATAGTCTCTCTTGAAATTACTCAATTTGATCGTGCCATATGTTACCTGCCAGGACCCTGGCTGGTAAATGAGGTGAGGCTCCACCATTACCGAATCAGATGATGCTTCTCCAGTTGAGCTGTCAGTGCGTATTAATTGATTTTTATGCAAAGGCTTGTGTGAGTTATTTCAATATGTTTCTCTCTCACTAAGCAATATTGACTCCATAAAATTCAGAGAACACCTACCTGTGAGAAGAATGGGGAGACGGGAAGCTCTGCCTCACATGAGATTCTCCTAAGGCAGGTTCTGTCCTTCAGAAGCCACTGGTCTCCATGTGTCACTCTGCTACATCTTTATGCTTTGCCAGCTCTACTGTGCTGAAGGGCAGGGCTTTGCACACATTGGGTCTGTGTTGGACGGCCATTTCGTGTTTCTATACTGAGAATCCTTACTCTCTTAGTTTATAGTTGCTTCCAGTCCATGTTTAACCTGATCATTAATCAGAAAATGTGGCCCTCCATGTAATGGTGAAAGCATGTGAGTCATATACACCTGTATCTTGATCCTGACTCTCATCAGCCACAGGTGTGCTAACAGCCACACACCAGCACTAATGCTAACAGTGCTGGAACAGAAACATGTCCGCTCTTCAAAGGGCCCATCACAGTTACCGTGTGTTCAGCAATGACTTCTCTCTTGCAGGGTTTTCTTTGGGCTGCATCTGTTCTGCTATAATGGGCTTTGACAGAGACAGGCTGAATGTTGGAAGTGAAGAATACAGCTTTCAGGTAAAATATTCTTTCAAAATAATCTCCTCCTTTTATTCATAATTCTGGATGATGCTGTTGGTCAACATTCTCTACTCAAAGCAACCTAAATAATTGCTGATTAATATTTAAGCACATAATGCACAGGCTGAATTTAGACATAGTCTCAGGGTGTGGCTAAATATGCCACCCATTGGCCTTTTTAATGTGTACGTTTTCCACATGAAGTGGACATGCACAAAACAAAGGTCATAAGTATAGCAGGTACTGGTGACATTCCAGAATAGAACCCATACAGGTAAATACACCTCAGAGAGATGCATGACAAACAAGTAGAGTTAGTGTGGCCTGTTCACTACACGTCTGAGTGCTGACTCTGTCTGTTTTATGCCAAATTTCAAGAAAGGTCCTTCCCTGCAATCACCATTAGGCGTGGCTAATAGTTGGTATGTATCAGTTAAGATTTGTTTGCCTGCATTAAAGCAAAATATTCTTACCAAGTATCATTTTACATTCAGAAACTCAGGTTTTTTCACTTTACAAGAAGACCGATCCAGAAAAGCAAAGTGATTTGATGAACCTGGACTCTGGAAGAGACCCAGACTCACACATTTTAATCCTGCAATGATTACCATGTTACTTTCATAAGCACAACTGTAACATGACTACTGGGACCAGACACACATCTGCATTCCCAGCAGGAAGAAGTGGAATGGGGCAAAAGGTGAAAAAAGCAGGCCAGGTGAGTCACTGTGGTTTCTGATTATCATATTTCACTACAAAATCATTGCAGATTTTATGCCCAATTTTTTTTTTTTTTGGTAAAAGCATGGGGTACTATACCACTATATAAATCTTTAAAAAATAAATTTGCCAGTATTAATTAAAAATCATCCATTACTGTCCTCTCATTGGTGCAAGATTAAGATGCATGGAATAATCCTGAATAAATAGTAATATGATTGTGCCAAAAGTTCTATGTTGATATATGGTATATTTTATTGCCCAGACTGGGTTGCATGGCCAACCATAGCTATAAAGGACTCTGGGAAGGTATTTTTAAAAAACATCTTTATAGGTGAATTATTATACAAAATAGTAGGCGTCATTGTGATATATTCATACTGCACATAGCATAGTTTGGCCTATTTCCTTCTTGCAAACCACCTCTTTGCCCTCCTCACCCTCATGTCCATCCCCTACTCTATTCATCTGGGAAAGTATTTTTAATAGAGCACATTGACACCATGACAAAGCTAGGGTTCTGTTACTAAAGAAAAAGAGAAGATATTATGAAATCAGCTAGCAGTATCTGACCTATGATAAAACTTAATTTTTCCTTTATTTCTTTCCATTAAATATTCCCTTCCATCTTGTGATGTAGCTCACTCCCTGACCTTAGAAGAACATCTTACATACCTGAGCCTGAAGAGTTTCCTTATGATTTTAGTAGCTTTTTCAGAGTATTTGTGCATTAGGGGTGAAATGGGGGTGTAATAAACACTCAATTATAATCTGAATGAAGGTAGTTTTTTTGACAATTTACTTTATCTTTCCCCTGTTAATTAACTATACATATATATATATATATGTATACATATATATATCCTTACTATCATAAAGTTATAAAAATATTTTAAGAGGCTTAGGGAATAGAGAAAAGAATAATCATTAATAGTTTTACTAAGCCAGTATTTGCCCTGTTAATATCCTTGTATATTTCATCAATTTTTTATTATAGCATTTATTGAATTTCATGTTCCATTTTATGATTAGGAATCATAAGCATCCTTCTGTTACTAAAATTTATATCAAATAGAATATTCAATAAAATTAATATGTTCTGTCTTATAAGACTGCTGACAAGATGAAAATAATAAGTTGCACCTAATGAACACTTGGTGAATGTCAGGCATGGTATTAAGTACATCATGCCATTTATTCCTTAAAACACCTTGTGAAGAAGATATTGTCATCCCCACGTAAAGTAAGGAAACCAAGGCACATAGATAGTTAATTGCCCTTTCTAGAATCACAGCTACTCTTTATCCATTTTAAAAAGAATAATATATCATGATAAAGCATAATTCTGATAATATAGCCTTAATACCAGATTTCTCTCCAACTCTGAGAACAACATTCTCCTACTTAGAATTTATTATAAAAATCTAACTCTGAAGCAGGACTTAATTCTACTAGCAAAGTCTGATTTTGGAGGAGCAAAATGTGCTCATGCACTCACATGTAAAATGAAAATTTGAAAACTATGCTGTCATGTTAGTGAATTATGTCTGTTCTACCCATTCTTTTTTTTTTTTTAAAGAGAGAGGGACAGTGAGAGAGACAGAGAAAGAGAGAAACAACTTTATTTAGTTTTTCACATGGCCTTAGTTGCTCCAACACTCAGCTGTGTACGTGGTGCTGGGGTTTGAACCCGGGTCCTCATGCTTGCAGGCAAGCGCCGAAACCGCTGAGCCACCGCTCCAGCCCCTGTTCTACCCATTCTTACTCTCCACTCGAGTCCAGTTACAACTCTGCTGCATAAAGAAGCTTTGATATTGCAGCCTTTGAAGATAAATGGATGGCTATGGAAGAAATCATGCTGAGTGAAGTCAGCATAACCCGGAGAACCAAGGGTGGAATGTCTTCACTCATCTGTGGAGGCTGGAGCTAGACTCTGACCATTGTGAAAGGAGGTCAACTCTCATGTTTTAAATCCGGAAAAGGTGTTATGACATACAACCTAAGGCATTAGTAGAGATGTTTTGGGAAGGAGAGGGGAGGGGTAAGAGTGGGTAATTGTGGGGGGCTTTAGGGGAAAATCTAATTTTCAGAATATATATATATATATACATATATATATATATATATACATTACATTACATTGTTTCATTGGAAGCATGTTTGATTGTTCAACAAATAGATTTCTTAATAAAAAAAAGAAGCCTTTAAAAATTTATTCTACAATTCTCTGCATCTTATCTTAATCATGTCACATTTTTCTGCTATATTTCATGGTACTTTTTAAAACAGTGATTATTTACCTCAAAGTGTTGGTTTTACATTTCCCTTTGAGATATGACATGGAAACATTCGGAATAGGAAGGACTTGATGGTCTATTACGTTTTTAAGAGAGAGGCGCAGTGAGAGAGAAAGAGCGAGTGGATCAATTTTATTTAGTTTTTCATGTTGTGTTCTTTGCTCCGATACCTCGTTGCGAACGTGGTGCTGGAGTTGGAACCCACCGTCCTTGTGCATGCCAGGCAAGCGCTGGAACCGCCGAGCCACCGTTCCAGCCTTGTCGCTATTTTTAGCAAAGCAGAGTCAAAAAAGTGAGAAACTTCAGCCAGGTCAGTGTTGCTGTGGATGTTCTTAGATACCTTAGAGTCATAAAGTGGAGAGTTACTAGATTATTATTGAGTGAGGCTATCTGTGAGTGACTTCACATGCCTCTTACCCTTTTCTTGTAAGAGAACTCATCTGAGAAGACACCTCAATGTTCCCTTTCAAAATGATTAAACCAGAAAGGATTCTGATGTGTGCAGAAATGATTTAAAGGGGCTCTTTCTCTGATCTGCAATATAACAAAAACTATGAAACTAAAAGTATACCTTCTAAAATTTTATTTCATTATTTTAATAATATAATCAAATGATTTTTTTTTAGAAATAAAAGAAGTTCAACAAAGTATAGCACAGCTGAGAAGCCTTCTTTCGATTTCCCCCCATCTACCTCATTTCTTATTCCCCCATGAACCACTTGTACTAATTGCTCATGTTGATATTCCAAGATGACAAACTTTACAGGGGCAGCTTCTGGTCCTGCTCCATGACAGGGTGATAAAAAGCCGGGAGAGCCACCTTGCTGCAAGATGCGTGTAGGGAAGAGCTTCACTGGAGCATGGTGCTGCTAAGCAGGGGATTTTAGGAGTCTCAGATATTTGGGCATAGCAAGTGGAAAAGAGGGACTGCATCCATCCCAACCAGGTCTTGGCAGCGGTGACTGCCATTGCACCCAAACTGCACTGGGGTGGGGAGTTGCTGATCCATAAAGTGGGGTTAGATCTGCCATGGAGAGGCTGATTTCATTGAGGAACCCCGCATTGGGCCTACCCCAGGATACCTCCGCTTTGTGAGGGGAGTGTGGTGGTTGTAGCCCATTTTGAGCAGATTGGTTGGAGGGGGTGGGAATATTAGAGTGGGCTACCCCCCAATCCTGCCAGGAGCCTGCTGTTGTTCAGAGGTTGAACCCAGAAGACTGGGTGTGGGACAGGCCCATACCTCACTTAACTCCAGACCTCAATTAGCTCAGGGACATTTGGATTGGTGGAACACAGGAAGCCCAATTCAGTCTTACCTCGCCCCACCAGCACCCTCTTCCCCTATCCCCTCTCCCTGTCTTCCTGTCTCCCCCTCTCCCCAGAGTTAGAGCTCATGTGACAAGCTAAGGTGGGACAGAAGCACGAAAGAGAACACTAAGTCTGAGCCCAGGAAATCTAAAGAGAATGTTTATAACCAGCAGAGAAGAAACCCAGAAAGCTCCCCAGGTTCAGATCCCCAGAAAAGGCAAAAGCCAAGCCCTCAGAGCATTTGTTAACCTGAACTATTCAGGGAAGTCTCCACCCAGCAAAGCCCAGGAGACCCAAGATAGACACATGCCTTGCCATCCAGTCCTCCACACTAGAATCCTACATAAACAACACTGTGAGATCACACCATTCAAGACAGAGGGACCCAGCCAACAAAACTCAAATGGCCAGTGAGCATCTGCTCCCAGTGTTTGGTGAGACAACCCTCATTAAGAATTTTTTTTTTCTATTTTTGATGTGCATTTGTGTGCCATCTAGAGAAGTTCATGGATGTATAAACATACCAGCTGTTTTTGGTTTTCTTTTTTTTTTTATTTACTTTATTTTTTCTTTCTTGTTTTTCTTTTTTTCCCCTCTCTGTTCTCTTTTTTCCTTTCTTTTCTCTATATTTCCTTCATTCCTGAGTATTTTCTTCAATGTAAATATTTATCCCTGCCCTGCCTGCTGAGGATTGGGCTTTTGATCAATACATTTAGTTTTGGGTTCATATTGTGCCACAGATGCAAGGTTTTCCTCTACTTTCTTCTATCCTTTCTTCCGGTATCAGCCAAACTGGTTAATATCTCTTTCATTCTTCCTCTGCTTTGGTACCTCTGTCCCTTCCTCCCTCTATTTTTATTTTTATTTTTACCAGCAAATCCTTTATCTCCTTTACTTTCTCCCCGCTTATACTCTGATATTACAACCTCCTCTAATTTCCTCATATATTTCCTTCTCTCTCAGGTGTCCATAAGCTTACCACCTCTTAGCTCTGTTTAGTTTACACAATTTGATCCCCCATCATTAGTGCTGTGTAACTACTACCTCTGTGACTACCAAACTCAATAACTATTGTATGCTTTGAAGCCTGAAATAAGTAATGGTTTAATACTGTTGTCACAGGAGGTAAATGCTAACCCTATCATTTGTCTCATAGGTGGAATTTAACATTGTAATAGATATAGTAGGAACTAAGTAACCAATTTAATGCTATTTATTATTGTAAGCATTGGTTGTCCATATTGATTATTTTTTATTAGCTTGTGAGGAGCTGGAAATCTGAGGGGACACTAACAATTCACAGGTTAAGGATTTGACTGCTGGACACAACTTTCCCAATAGTACCCCAATCTGAGTAAGGGATGGAACAAAAACACCCAATTCAGCAGCAGGGACCCAAGGTGGAACAACCAGAAAGGGTACTTAGGTCCCACTCCCTCTTTTTGACCCAGACATCAAATCCAGTGAAAAGCTTCAAAACATGTAAGATGACGGCTCACAATAGCTCACATACAAAGTAATAATAATAAGAAACTGCTTCAATTTAAGGAGCAAGAAGAAGACCTTCAGAAAATGAATAAACAGGCAATCAAATCTCCCCCACAACCCCACACTTCACCAACAAAGAGTCCACTGATAAGGAGTTGGATGAAAACCAATTGAATAGCAACAACAATCTGATTGCCAAAATGATCAAAGAATTAAAAGAAGATTTAAAGGTGGAAACAAAAGAATAATTAAAATAGAATTTAAAGAAGGAACTAAGAGAGCAACTACAGGACATGAAAAAGCAATTGATTAAAGAAATAGATAAAGTGAAAAGAAATGTTACAGAACTCCTAGAAATGAAAAACACAATCAATCAAATTAAAAACTGACTTGAAGGTTTCAATAACAGATTACAATCCGCAGAAAATAGAACAACAGTTATTGAAGAAAGAATCTCTGACATTGAAGACAGGCAAAATAAATTTGAACTCACAGAAGATAGCAAAAGAAAAAAACTTAAAGAACATAACCAGAATATTCAAGAGTTCTGGGATGATGTTAAAAAACAAACCTGAGAGTCACTGGGATAGAAGAAAACATGGTGTTATGAACCAAAGGCATAAAGAATGTCTCCAATGACATAATTGCAGAAGATTTTGCTTATATTAGAAATGAGATAGCCATGCACATACAGGAGGCATTCAAGACTCCAAACAGACCTAACCTATCAAAAAATTCCCAAGACACATCATATTCAAAATGTTTAACAGAAAAAACAATGAAAGAATATTAAAATCTGCAAGAGAAGCATCAAATCACACTTAAAGGCAAACCAACAATGATCACATCAGACTTCTCACCTCAGATCCTAAAAGTAAGGAGGGCATGGAATGAGATATTCCAAACCCTGAAAAAAAACAACTGTCAAGGAGGATACTGTGCCCAGGAAAACTCAGCTTCAAATTCAAGGGAGAAATAAAAATATTTCATGAAAAGAACAAACTAGACGACTTCATGAGCACAAAACCAGCTCTACAAACAATACTCAAAGACAAACTTCACATAAAGGAATGAACAATCAATTTCCAAACCCCACAAGCTGAGGAAGCTAAATAAAAAGCATAATTAGCTAAATGAGAAGCAAGACAGCACAGAATACAGCAAAAATCACAATAGCAGTAAACCAAAAACACGTATCCACATTAATACTGATTGTTACTGGTCTCAACTCCCCAGTCAAAAGGCATAGATTGGCAGAATGGATCAAAAAACAAAATCAAGTAATATGCTGCCTGCAAGAGATGCGATGGATCTTACGGGTAAAGACATCCATATGTTGAAGGTCTACACATGGAGAAAAGTCTACCAGGCATATAGCCCAAGGAAACAAGCTGGTGTAGTGATACTAATATCCAACAAAGTAGATTTCAATCAAAAATTAATCAGAAGAAACAAAGAAATCAACTACATCTTAACAAAAGAAACAATCCAACAAGGTGATATAATCATTATAAACATCTATGCACCAAATATCAATGCACCCAACTGTATATAAAAAACACTTTATGACTTTAAATCCCTCATAGCCAATGCAATAGTACTAGAGGACTTCAATATACTCTTATCACAAATAGACAAATATGAAAGCAAAAACTCAATACAAATATCTCCAGCCTAAACAATCCCCTAAATCAAATGGACTTAACAGACATCTACAGAATATCCACACCAAAACAGCTGAATTTATCTTCTTCTCAGCTGCACATGGAACTTTTTCCAAAAAAGATCATATTCTAGTTCATAAAGGAAGTTTCAGCAAATACAAAAAGAAATTGAAATAATCCCATGTATTGTATCAGATCATAATGGTATAAAACTAGAAAACACAATTTAAAAAAAGCAGAAATCACATAAATGCATGGAGATTGAATAGTACTCTCTTAAAGAATGGATCAAAGAAAAATGAGAACAGAAATTAGAAACTTCTTAGAAACAAATGAGAATGAAGACACAACATACCAAAATCTCTGTGACAGTATGAAAACATTTATAAGAGGTAAATATATAGTTCTGAGTGCCCACACCATAAAACTAGAAATCCCAAACAAATAAGCTTATGCTCCATCTCAAGTTCTTAGAAAAAGAAGAACAAACTAATTCCATACCAGTAGAAGACAGGAGATAATCAAGATCAGAGCTGAAATCAAAGAAATTGAAAATAAAAAGACAATAAAAGAATCAATGAAACAAGGAATTGGTTCTTTGACAAAATAAGTCAAATTGATAAACCCCTAGCCAACCTCACCAAAACAAATAATGAAAAGAAATAAATCAACAAAATCAGAGATAAAAATTGTGAAATCACCACAGACCCCTCTGAGAACTTATATCCCAATAAGCTGGAAAATCTGGAAGACAAGGACAATTTTCTTACCACATACGACATGCCCAAATTGACACAAGAAGATATAAAAACCTTAAACAGATCAATATCAATTAATGAAATTGTTAGCAATTAAAAGCCTTCCAAAAATAAAAGCCCAGGTCCTGATGATGGATTGTCAGCTGAATTCTACCAGACCTTTACAGAAGAACTACACTTCTCTTTATTAAGTTATTCTAAGAAATTGAAAGGGACGGAAAACTCCCAAACAGTTTATGAAGCAAAATAACCCTGATAACCAAAATCCAATGAAGATGCATCAAGGAAAACAAACTGCAGATCAATACCTCTATTGAACTTATGTGCAAAAATCCTTAATAAAATACTAGCAAGCTACATTCAAAAATACATCAAAAAGGGCTGGAGCGGTGGCTTGGCAGTTATGGCACTTGCCTGGCATGCACAAGTATGTGAGTTCGAACCCCAGCACCACATACACAGCAAATGTCAGAGGAATGAAAGTCACATGAAAAAACTAAATAAAAATTGTTTCTTTCTCTCTCTCTCTCTCTCTCTCTCTCTCACTTTCACTCTTTCTTAAAAAAATAGAAATGAAAATCAACGGAATAGAAAAGAAATTACAGAGACAAAACAATAATTCAATAGCAACCTGATATTTATTTGACAAAGGTGGCAAAAACACTTCTTGGAGAAAAGACAGCATTTTCAACAAATGATGCTGGGAAAACTGGACAGCCACATGCAGAAAAATGAAATTGAATCCATATCTCTCACCCTGTACAAAACTCAAATTGAAATGAACCAAAGACCTAGGAATTAAACCAGGTACCTTACAACTGTTAGAAGAGAAAATAGTATCAACACTCCACCGTATCGGGGCTGGCACTGACTTCCTTAACAAGACCCCCATAGCACAAGAAATACAACCAAGAATCAATAAATGGGATGGTATTAAACTAAAAAGCTTCTGCAAAGCTAAGGAGTCAATTAAGAATGTGAAGAGAGATCCTATAAAATGGGGGAAAATCATGGCCAGCCACATCTCTGACAAGGGTCTAATATCCAGGATACACAAAGAACTCATAAAGCTTAATACCAAAAACACCAATAACCCAATGAGTAAATGGGTATAAGGATAAAACAGAACCTCTCAACAGAAAAAATGCAAAAGGCCAACGAATATATGAAAAAGTGTTCAACATCTCTAGTAATCAGGGAAATGCAAATCAAAATTTCAATAAGATTTCACTGCACTCCAGTCAGAATGGCAATGATCAAGAATACAAACAACAAATGCTGAAGATGGTGTGGGGAAAAAGGAACCCTTATACACTGTTGGTATAAGAGTGTATAACCCTTATACACTCTAAACTACTACAACCACTCTGGAAAGATGCCTTAAAAAATTAAAGATGGAACCACCATATGACACAGCTATCCTACTCTTGGGTATTTTCCCAGAAAACATAAATTCAGCATACTATAGCAACACAATTACATCAATGTTTATAGTAGCATTATTGAATCAACCCAGATGCCCATCATTGGATGATTGGCTCAAGAAACTGGTATATATATATATATATATATATATATATATATATATATATATATAAATTCTACTTAGCTATTTAAAATAATGAAATCATGGCCTTTGCTGGTAAATGGATGGAGATGGAGAAAATAATGCCAAGTGAAATTAGCTGAACTCAGTTAACTCGAGGACCAAATGTTTTCTCTCATTCTCTCATTTGTGGACGCTAGTGTACAACATAGGAAAGAAGAAGAGGACAACAAGTTTGGATGATAGACTCATCAAACACAGATTTCCAATTGAACTTGGGGCAACCTTGCAGACTATGGGTGAGGTGGATGGAGTGGGGGAAGAGATAGGGTGAGTAAAGGGGGGATATGTGATGTATGCCTGTATGTAAGTGTAACAACAAGCCCCTTCAATACATAAAACCATAATGAAGAATAAGATCATGTTTTAAAAAATAAAATAAAAGCTTAAATTATGAAAAATTTGCTCACAATACTCCCTCCATTTCCACAGAATGTAGTTAATCATTGGCTGTGGTGGCACATACCTATAATCCCAGCTACTTGGCACACACACAAGGAAAAAAATTTAAGGGCAGTCTGGACAACTTAGGGAGACCCTATCTCAAATAAGCAAACAAAAAACAAATAATAAGACTGAGGATGTAACTCAGTTGTAGAGTGCTTTCCTAGCATACAAGAGGCCTGGGTTCATTCCCTAGAACCAGAAAAAAGTAGTAGATTATTGTATATTTTATTTAGCTCTTCTAACTTTACCCTAAATTTTTCCTAACAATCTTTCCTTATCAGTACAACTCATGCTTCCTCCTTGTTTTTTACACCTACCTAATATTCCATTATGTGCATAATTTAGTTAACCACTCCTCTGCTGATAGACACTTGGTTTGTTACCACTTTTTCAAATAATGCAATAGTGAATAACCTTGGACATAAATCATTTTGATATGTGCAGATGTATCAGTATAATGCATTCCCAAAAGTGAGATTGCTGGGTCAAAGAGCAAACACATTTATAACTCTTAAAATCATTGCCAAAATGTCCTTCACGGAGGTTATATCATTGTGTCCTCCCACAAGTAATGCAGAAGAACAGCTGCTGCCCTGTAGCCTCAAAAGCAGAATTGTATTCAAATTTTTGATTACTGCCAATCTGATAGGTGAAAAAAATACTGTTAGTCAATAAGTCTGGCTTTAATTCACACAGACAACAGACTATTATAAATAATGTAAAAGAAAAATTTTGTTTTGTTTTCTTAAATGCACTGTGTCTTTGCCACACACTGTCTTCAATCTCATTTCACAAAAGTAGTGTTCTAAGTTGAACTGTGCTGGTGAAGCCTCCCAGTATTTACCTTGCAGGTCCTTTCATAGGAGTTAATAGATGCAGTGGCAAGAGCCATTGCACCTGAGCCATGAGAAAAATACAGGAGCGAGGAGTCAAGCCCTGGATGTGCCTGTCACTGATGATGTGCTGTGACCCAGTTGTTGAATCACTGGAGGTTCAGTATCTCCATGTGGCAAAAGAATCTGGGAGGAGAATAATGGGAAAAGAGAGAGAAAAGTCGTAATGACTACTGCTGAAGAAGGAGGAATATGGGAGGCAACACCAATTTAAAGCACCAGAAAATGTGTTTTCACTGATATTATTGATTAGAAATATTGGGCTAGTGAATAAACTGGGAAGTGGTGGTGAAGTAATTACATTCTGGAGTCTATTTCAGTTCCAATATACTGAGAATTCAGATGGACCCCGGTGATGCTAAATTCTGTTTACAATAGGTCAAAGAATTACTGAAGTAAAAAAGGGATTGATATTTGTAAATACTTTTTTTACAAACCTGAAATTGAAAAACAAATGAAATTTGTTTTGTTTTGGAGATAATGCCTATCTTATGTTTATAATTTAAATTAAAATAGTCTGCTTAAAATTATGTGTTAAATTTCTGGCCAGTGGTGTTTATTAGCTAATTATTCTCTGGTTGCTAAATATTCAACTATAAATATATAGGGACATATTTCTGAAACATTTAGCTGAACACGCAGTGGAATCATATTTTACTTGAAGGCTTGTTTGATCTTGAGTAGATATTAATATAGAATAAGATTGGGGAGACTACACAAGAAAGAGTACAGTCATCCAAATCAGCCTATCTAGATTGTAGAATTTCAGAAATTTTACTTTTATCTCTCTGGTATGTATTTTTATAATTTTTTCCATAATGAAAATCTATTGACTTTAAAAATAATTCTGAAAAGCCAAGAGAGAATAATTTGGATATAGGGAAGGCTTTGTTAAAAGTTCGGTGGAAACGTTTTCAAGTTGGTCAATGCTGTTCAACCAACCAGAGCATTTTAAAGAAGTAGGATAACTACTGCTTTGTGCCTTTTCTTATTATATTATGTATCTATCTGAACACTTCTGCAGTATCTGTCTTTTCTTGTTTTACATCTTTTATTTGAATATAAAATAGAGAAAATCATAGAGCTTGAAGGTGAAAGGCCTTTCAGTCTGCCTATTTGGTGTGTAAACATAATTTTTCAACCACTTTATTTTATGCCTCTCATGATTCACAACAGATATAATAGGTCTTAGTCTCATTTTCTACGGTATTCTAATGGTTATTTTCACAGGACGCTGTACACAGTGTCTCTTTAACTGGTCTCTGGGCAATCTATCTGACATACAACCAAATGAATATGTTCCTAAAACACCACTTTCATTATGTAACTTTCCTGTTCAAAAATCTTCAATAGTATCTCTTATTTATGGTCATGATTGTCAAGCTTTTCAACAGTAGAATTTCCCCCCAAAGGAAACCTTACGTGGAATCTCTGTGTAGAAAAGAGATGAAGGCAATATTTTATTAGAATTGGTGGTAAAGCCAAACAATAAAAACTGTGAGGCTATTCAGAGGTCTACAAAAAGAAAGAGAATTGAGTGTTATGGTTGACACTGAAATTTTTAGCTTTCAGTATATTTCTGTATTTTATTTTGGTTACTGGGATTCAATTTATAAAAATAAGTAGATACTATTAATAAAAGTGTTTTTAATAGCTAGCTTACAATCACAAGACACAGAGTACATCAAAAGTTGACTCCAAGGTTTGCAATGAAAGTTAATGTGTTGGTGGAAGTCACTGTGTTAAAATGTGATATATCACACATTTGAGTGTAGATGCAGATTTACTTGTATATTTTATTTCTTTGTTTCTTTTATTCACAGGATCTAGAATTCAGAAAATACATTTAAAGATCAGGTTTGCTCTAAAACTTTCCTAATTCATGGACTTATTTTCATCAAATGAGAGCCAGGTGGTTCTCTGCAGTTCTAAAGTGGACACTATTTGTTCCTCCTTGGTCCTAGGTGGGCTATCAAACATATTTTCCCAAAAAAAGACCAGTTCTGTCCACCCTGGAGGTCTGCTGAGCTGGTGGAAGTTCCTTTGTGGATCCCTGTGGTCCTCATATTCTCCTCATTCTGATACCGAGCAGATTTCAGTGGGGCCTTGACCCAGGAAAACTCACTTTCTGCAGAAGTTTCAAGACCATCTTGTCACTGTGGTTGACCTTTAGCCCTTAAACCCTGGAATCTTCTCTGGATGAACACTGGGCCAAGAGCTAAAAGGCTCCACGATGGCTCCTTCAGCTTCCTGCGTGGTTTTCATTGTGTTGTCTTTATATTTGCTATGAGTGGTGTCAATTCACACGTGGCAGGCCCCACACCTAACTCCTCACAATCTATCGTTTTATTTACCCCTTGCTCACATACCACTTTCACCTTTTAAAATTATTTTTACTTTTTCTCATAATCATGTGCTGCCTTTGCTATTTAACATTTTCTAATACTTGCAGTGCTGTTTTGTACTCATTGGTCTTTGATAGGGTAGCCACTCTTTGAAAGATGTTGAAACTAAGCATACACCAGCAGACGCACAGAAGCCTCCCAAGTCCAGTGAAGGGCATAGCTGGGGACACCGACTGCTGATGGCACACAGAACTGACTCAGTATTGCTCTAGATGACAGTTCTGTTGCGTACCTACAGCAGTGTGAAAGTTGCAAGTTTGTAAACTAAAGTTTTCTAAAGAGTTTCTGAAGTTAAGAAATATATCTTTCGAAAAACAAATTCAAATCAAGCTTCAGCAGAGTAACTTCATTTTAGTGCATTTTAGAGCAAGGATTTACAAACGTATCCTATAAAAGATCAGATAATGTAGCAAATGTTTTAGATTGTGCAAGTTACACAATCTCTATTGCAATGACTGAACTCTGTGGTTGTAGCACAGACACAGGCATAGACATGTGTCAACAAATGGTTATGACTATGTTCCAATAAAACTTTATTTACAAAATCAGTAGCGGGCTACATCTGGCACATAGGTTGTAGCTTGCTGATCCCTGTGTTTGAGTCTAAGCAATTCTTGTTTATATAACATTCTATATTAATAAATTATAGTTTAGTAGAATAATGATGGCTACAAATTCTTTGCTACTTCTTCCACTGAGAAGTAGCTATGTCCCCTGCTCTTGAATAGAGGTTGTCCTTTGTGACTTTCTTATACAACAGAATGCTTTGTGTCATTCTGAGACTCTGACTCTAGGTATGTAAGAAGCCTTGTACCTTTGCCTGAGCCTTTTGGAATGCCTGTTTTAGAGAAACTCCACCATGTAACATGACTGACAACTTTGAGATTGTCCGGGTCATGTGGCAAGGCCCTGGAAGATGAGATACATATGGAGAAGAGAAAGGAACAGCAAGTTGACAGACATGTCAATAAGGAAGCCATCTTGGAAGGGGACCTCAGGTTGAGCCTCTCCAGCTGGTGCCCAGGTAGAGCAGAGACAAGCCATTCCCATACCACTATGTCTAAATTGCAAATTGATTCAAGTAAATGTTGTTTTCATTGTTTTAAGTCATTAAGTTGTACGGTGTTATAGTGATTCAAAGTCTGAAGGCTCATCAAAGTGGCAACGAGACTGTGAGGTGGCAGTGACACACCATGAGTTTTTGGCGGGAAAAGCTTGGGAAGGTTGTGTGGGAGGGATGTCCCTGCGAGCAGACCTGCTGGAGACAGTAGATCTCCAGAAGTTGGAAGGCACAAGAAATTCAAGAGGGCAGGGAAATGGGAGGGTAGGTGTATGGGTAGATGACGTTCAGCAGCACAGTGGGGCAATGACCTCAGAGTAACAACATGGGGTCATGTAAAGCCCCAGGGTTTGTCCTGTGCTTGCCTAGCATATATCATGTGTAGTCCAGGGGGTATGCAAAGAAAGTAGTCTCTAAATGGCTAAAAACATGCTTCTTTAGACTATATACATTTAAAATTGAATACGCTAAATTTTGTTTGGTATTGATAGTCTTTCAGCTATCAGTCAACCTACTGTGAAGAAGTTAACAAGATATGAGCCAATATTCAGAGGTCACCTCTAGCTCACTTAAATGACAGGTGACTTATTATGCAGCAATAGATAACTCGAACAATCACACAACTATGGTGTTTTGCAATATTTTCAGGTATTATGTTTTGTTTTGTTTGCCCACTCAGACTCCGCATTTGTTCAGCACACAGCAGATATCTTAAATGATTTGTATTCTGCTCAGGATTTGACCTCATGCTTTGTAAATAGTTGCTAGGTAATAAAGAATTCTTAAATGCCACAGATATCTTGATGGCCAAAAAAGTCACTATCCTGTTTAGTAAGTGAAGGGGTCAGTTCGCATGCAGGGTGCAAATGTGAATGTTCTGTATTCAGTGAAAAAAGGTACTTTTTTGAAAGGGGATATGGAATCTATCTTTTGGTATGTTGATCAGATAATAGTCTTTGAAATCTATTTTTATTTTCTGATAGTTACACGTAGTTTGAAAAACATGATTAAAATGCACTGATAAGCCAGTGTGGTGGCATAGCCTGTAATCCCAGAAACTCCAGAGACTGAGGCAGGAGGACTGCAAGTTTGAAACCAGTTTCAGCAACGTAGAGAGATCCTGCCTCAAAACAAAAAGGGCTGGGGATGTAATTCAGTGGTAGAGCACTCCTGGGCTTGATTTCCAGTATCAAAAATAAAATAAAATAAAATGCACTGATAAGCAAAAAAAAAAAAAAAATCTCAGTAACATTTAGAATCTTGGTCATACTTTGAAAGTCCTAGCTCTATGCTTCACATAACATTAGTTAGTATACTCAGTTTATTAGTTAGGAGAGTCTAAATCCCAGAGATACCAGATCTGCTTTGTTAAGTAACAATACGCTATGCAGACTCATGCCTGTTTAATTAATATGGGTCAAATATTACACCACAAATAATTCATTGAACTATTATGATGGACAGAGAACTATGTGGGGTATTCTGGGGCCATTATTAGGAATAGGATCCAAGACCTGCCTTCAAAGGCTTACAATCTAAAAAGAGAGCTAGCATAAGTATAAAAATAAGCATAAAGAAGAATCAAATAAATATCATAACAGAAGAAGAAACAAGGGAATTTAGTGAACTATTCAGAGCTGAGTTCATAAATCAGGAAAGTCGCAAAAAAAGCAGCATTTTAGGATGGGTTTCACAAATAGTAATTCAAAATACAAACACAATCAATATTCAAGTTTTCAAGTAGGTAATTTGAAGTGACTTCTATTCTGTTCCTGATTATTAAAGGTTTTGGCTACTTCTCTTTAAGAGCAGTGACTTAGATGAAATATCTGTATGCCGTTTGAAATACATAATATAAAATCTTATGTAGGTCATTAAAAACAATTAATATGTACATCACAGGTGGCCCAGACCCACAGTAGTATACTTTGAGAATTGTGCACGCACAGATGTGCACACACACACACTCATTCCAAGTGAGAGGGAGAAAGAGAAAACAATTCTCAGTGTGTTTAGAAATGGCAGAAGACAGTACTGCAGAGGTAGGTTGGTGTCAAATGACAGTACTTTGTATATTATTTGCTAGATTATAGGGAGCTATGGAAGGTTTCTGAACACGGCAGTGATGTGGCTGGGAAAAGCTTTTGAAGATTCACCTGGGAGTGGGAAGCTTGCATCTCAATGGTGGAGGTTAGTCTGTAGAATAGCCTTGAGGTTATTACAGTGGATTTGGTGAGGAATTGAAAGACTTTGATGGCTTTCACTATTGAGGCTACAGAAGAGAACGTTGGGGACAGCTATAGAAAGTATTATTTTATTTAGGACTTTGAATTGCAAAGAGAGGTCCATTCAAGCCAGCTTAAACAAAAAGAAGTGGGAATAAATTAAGGTATCCAAACCTTTACAAGTGCAATGGCACATGCCTGTAATTACAGCAACTTGGGAGGCTGAGGCAGGAGGATCACAAGTTCAAAGTCAGCCTTAGCAACTTAGCAAGACCCTGCTTCAAAATAAAAAAAAATAAAAAGGGCTAGGGAAATGGCTCCGTGGTTAAGTTCCCCAGGGTTCAATCCTGATACCAATAAACAAACAACAAACAAACCTTTCATGAGAATCTTGGAAGAGAGCTAGTATTTAGATGGGCTTCTAGAAACTGAAATTGGAAACTAATTCTGTGTGCCCCATATGCCTCTGAAGAGATGCCTCCTTGCTGATCTTGCATCTCTCTGCCCATAAGTTCCCTTCTCCATTCCCTCTTGACCATCTTCCTATGCTTGCCCAGAATTGTCCATCCCTCAGCTTCAATTTCTCTGCTCACTGGCAACAGTCCCTCAATTTTGCTTTCAAAGTCCCTGAGGCAACAACCAATCAGCTCAGATGGCCTTCTCCCGACCCCCACATCAGTGGCCAAGCTGTGGATGGACAGTTTTGGATGGGTGGAGCATATACCTCTAAACTGCTAAGGTGAGGGACAGGTCGGATCAGGGGTCAGTATGAAGTATATGATAAGAACATGATAGGTGAGGCATTCCTTTTCTTCAGAGGTTGTGATAGGTGGGAAAGAAAGGGTCTGAAGGCTCCAAATATATCTTATCAATTGTGGATCATTGTTAACTTGATAACTGATTATATGGGAATTCAGAATTTGAGTCTAGAAATCTGAAAGAAAAGTGCTAACATTAGCCAAAATAAAGAAACTACACAACAGAGCCAGTTTTGTGGGTATGGTGAGTTGGGTTATTGATTCTGAGAGAGTAATTTAAAGATATTCTCTGTCCGGGTTTTCTCGTAAATGAGGCAAAGCTAAATTACAAATGTGGATCTGTTGGGCAATTTTTTTTGAACGTAGCAATACATTTGCAGAGAAGATTATCTATTAAATAAATTTCAAATGTGAATAAATAAAACTTCTTTCATTGATATCATTTCAGGTAAATGATGCCATCTCTATCCAATTACCCTCTAAAAGTTCAGTCCTAGCACAGAAATGACAATAGTGCTGACCACATCCTTGAACTGATAGCTAAGTGCTTTTCAGGTCAAAGAAATAAAGTTTTACAAGAGATAAACATGCTTCATTACTAAACTGTTGTAATGCTGGACACCATGACCTAAAAAGATGAGGCCATAGAATAAGAAACTTTAGGCAGGGAGTGGGCTTAGTTTAATTAATTTAATAATTAGCTTTCCTTTTTTTACTACTTAGACAGAATCCTCCCTCTCTCAGCCCCAAAGGAAGAGACTGCAAATGGCAGCTGGGTGGACTGGACTCTTAAAGCCAGATTCAAGGACCAAATCGTACTGTGGGCTGAAGATGCTTCCTGCAGGCTGTTTCTTGCCATAAGGTGATCTGATTGAGCAGTCTAGGGAAGGAACATTAAAATTTCAATAAAAGAGCCCAGCAAATTTTCAGATGGTTCTCATCACTGGAAATGCCTTCCTTGAAGCAAGTCCGACGCTGCTTCCTGAAACTGCGCTCAGTGATGCTAATGCTTTCTGCCACTGTGGAGAAAAGTCCTTTTCTTCTACCATTTCTCATCTAACGTGATGTGTAGACCCCTCACCATTTCCTACCCTTCTGAATGTACCGATGACTCATTTTAATGTGGTATGAGGAAGTTCAAGGGATGCTTACAAACTCAAAGGCCTGGAATTAAATAATTCAAGGATTTAAAAAAAAAAAGAACCTAGAATCTGCTGTTTAAAGATTATATAATAAATCATATATTTTGTCAAAGAATAATGATACTAACAATGAACAATGATGAGAATGTGAAACTCCAGCGTCCATGCCCTCTGCTAGTTGGCATTTTCCCCCCATTCCTGTTTGTATCAGCAATACTAGTCTTTCTGCTGATACCAATTCCTTAGGGTTTAAGAAAGAGTGTGGATTATTGTAAGGAGTACACCAATACTAACCAAGATCTGCCCTTGAATATCTTCCAAGGATGAGAGGGAAATATACACTCATACATTGTTGGTGGGGAACCACTCTAGAAGCAGTGTGAAGGGATGGAACCCAGCTACTACCTTCCTCAGTATAAATATCCAGAAGATCTGAAATCAGTGTGCTACAGTGACACGGACACATAAATGTTTATACCAACACAATTCACAATAGCCAAGTTATGGCACCAACCTAGGTGCCCTGCAACAGATGATTGGATAAAGAAAATGTGGTGTATATACACAATGGAGTATTATCAGCCATAAAGAAGAATGAAGTTATGGTATTTGCTGGTAATGGATGGAGCTGGAGGCTCTCATGCTAAGTGAAATAAGCCAGTCCACAAATTTCAAAGGTAGAATGCTTTCTCTGTTATGTTGAAGCTAATTCAAAATAAGGGGAAGAGGAATTTTAAAAAGAAAGAAAAGAGAAAGGGAATAAAAGGGAGAAGAAATTCATCAAAGTAGAGGAAAGAATGGTAGAGTAGATCAAGGGGGTTGAGGAGGAGGAAGGAGAGACGGGAAAAGGGAAGAATCTGACTGATTTTCGTATCTAAAAACATGAGTTTAACATAGTGAATCCCAACATCAAATATATCCAGAAGACACTAATTAAAAGTTACAGAAAGATCAGGAGAGTAGAGGAAGAAGAGCAGGGGAAGGGAGAATGTGGAATGGGGGAGGTACGGAGGACTGAATTACAGCAAATTATGTTCCATGCTTTTGTGATTATGTCAAAATGTATCCTAATGTTATAAATAAAAAGCATTTGAAAAGACATTGAACTTAAAAACAATCTTCTGCTGAAGCTAGTTAATTAATTTTTAATACATAATTCATACATTTAATACAAAATTTAAAAGGTACCAAGTACTATACCATAGACAATAATTCTCCCTCTAATCCTAACCCTCAACTTCCCAGGGGTCCTCTAAATACCTTGTTAGGCAGTTTCTTCTGTAGATTTTCAAAGACCTTCCAGGACATGCAATCACATATGCAAATTTCTCTGCATAAACATATAAAATGTTTTTCTACACAAATGGAGACAACTTCATAAGAGAATACAGAATTATCTCATTCTGTTCAAATATCCATTATGCTCTGGTATCACAATTTATTTAACAGTCCATCTTTGTTAGACATTTGGTTGTTTCCAATCCTTTGCTAGTAAAAACAATGTTGCAATGGTTTTCTTTGTACATATTTTTTTTGCCCATATGTGCAAGCACACTTGTAAAATTAATTACTGGAAATGCAAATGATGTGCCAAAGAGCGTGCAAATTTAAAAAAACTTTTCATGGATGCCAATTAACCTCCAGAGAGTGCGAACCGACTGCTTGAGGGTGCCAGGTTCTCCACACCCTTGCCAAACAGTGTGCTATCAAATCTGTTGATCTGTGACAGAAGGAAGACAGGACGTGGGGGACCATACCTCACTTTCATTTTCAACAGCAATTTTCTTATAGCAATATTGAATATATTTTCAGATATTTAATAGCTGTATTTCCTTTCTTACTTCTGGACTATTTGTAGCTGTTTTTTTTGTTGAATGAGTGTCTTTTTAAAAATTTGTTCACAACAACTTTTTATATGTGAACCTACTTAACATTTAGCTTATAACAAGACATAAATATTTCCCCCTAATTTGTATATACCTTTGGACTTTAGCTAAGGAACTTTCAAGATACAGGTTTTAAAATGTTTAAATTCTGAAAAGTTTTTTCTTCAAGTTACATAAAAAGTCTTTCTTCAAATAATGTTATAGCTTTCATCTTTGATCCATCTGGAATTTATTCTGATGTAGTAGGAGTGAAAATTCAACTTTATTTTCCCAGAAACTCAATCATTCCAGAATTATTTACTGAAAATTCTGTTCTCCGATGATGTAATACTCACCTGTATCATTTACCAAACTTTATTTGGGGGTTCTTTTTATAAACTCAATCTTCTGTTTCCTTCATCTGCATGTATGTCTCCAGTATAATACAATTTTAGGTAACATAGTTGGTAGGACTAATCTTTCCTCATAGATGAAACTATTTTCACATAGCATTTTCCTGACTATTCTCATATGTTCAGTTTTCATGTGATGGTTACAAGCTTGTTATTGGTTTATTAATGAGATCATGAAAAAATATAGATTAATTTAGGCACAATTGAGGTATTTATAATGCTCCTTTCTCTGTAAGACTTAAGTGCACCTTGGACTTATTGGTGGCCTTTGTGTCCCCATTGTAGAATTTTAAACTCCCATGTGGAGTTTTAATTTTATTCTCAGGTAGTCTATCTTTTAGTTTCTATTACATTAATTCTGTTACATTTTCAAACTGGTTACTGATTGTGAATAGAAAGGATAAATCCTAGTGATCTACTGAAATATCAAGTAAAAAATGTTAATGTATCTAATTTTATTTTATTAAGAACTTCATTGCCTGGAGCAGTGACTCAGCGGTTATGGTGCTTGCCTGGCATTTGTAAGGACTTGAGTTCCAACCCCAACACTTGGTACACAACTAAGTGTCAAAGCAAGGAAAGCCACATGAAAAACTAAAAAGTTGATTCTCTCTCACTGTCCCTGTCTCTTAAAAAAAAAAAAGTCTGTCACAAGTAAATGTTTTGAGTTCTATGAAATATCTTTTTAGCATCTATGAATATGAGTACACTATTTTTCTCCTTTTATTTTCCAATGTAGTCAAACATATTAGATTTTCTAATATTAAAACATTCTTGTGTCTTTGAGATGGTCCCTAACTAAGTAAGAACCTTTTAAAATATGATCAATATTACTTGCTGTTTTTTTAGACTTTAGAGAATCCAGTCTTATAAGTAAATAGACTTTATTTTTTTCTGTTTTTATAATATTATTCTAGTTCCTTAAAAAGAACTCTGAAATTTTTCCTAATTATCTATGTTCTGGAACAGCTAATTAGCGTTGGTGTTCTTTGCTTATTGACATTTCAGAAAGCACACTTGGGCAGTACCTGGGCCTTGTACACATTTAGGGAGGAGAGAAAGTAGGGATGAAATGACTCTGTGAATTTTCACTATTTTTATTTACATTTTCTATTTCTGTGTTGAGTTTAGGTGATTTATGGTTTCCTATAAACTGATCTAGCTCACAGAAATTTTAAATTGTTTTTTCATGCAGTTGACTGAAATAATCCCTTACGATTATTTAACTTCACCCTGTATTTAGGTTACATTCCTGTTTTCATTCCTAATTGGCATACTTCTCCTTTTTAATTTGATCATATTAGCTAGGGGCCTATTTTGTGTTTTCTAATTTTTAAATAACCAATTTTTACATTTTCTGAGTTTTTTCTATTATTGTTTCTGTTTCCTAATGCATTTATTTAAAAAAATTTTCTCCTTTTTATCTTAAAGCTATAATTGCCATCTATGTATAAATATTCTTAGGAAGAGTCCTATTTAGACTGTTATTAATCACTCATATCTTGGGATAAATGAATTCCAGATTCTTTGTTGAGGCCGGGTTTTGGAAAAAAGAAAAGAGTGAAGGATCAAGCAATTACCTGAGTCCTAAAGAAGGGGCGAGAGGTGAGTCACAAATATAATAGCTGGGGTATGGGGAGTATAAATAAAGCAAAATTAGAAAAATACCTTTGTGGGGAAGCTTACAACTAGATAATGAAATTTTCATTGAGGTTATTTTATTCACCCTAAGGTGCCACAGAAAGGGACAGAAAATATGGGTGCACTTATACTGCCCTGGGCTGCCCCAGAGAGCGGCAGAGTCCCGTTCCCCACACTGCATTCTCCCCTCTCCTATCTGAGGCAAGAACAGTCGTACTTCTAAAGTTCCTCTACGTACTCTTCTTGATTAAATCCTTATATAATAACCCTGTTCGCTGGACTTGTTTCCCTGTCTAGCCTCTCCCACCCGACCAGACACACGTTTCGTGGATTCTTAATTCAGAAAGTTTGTCCCACTTTTCTCCTCATTTTATCAGGAACAGCTTCTGAGTTTAGGATTTGATGGTCTCATACTCAGATTACTGTGGCAGTCCCTGCTCAGCCTGCTGGAGGCTGGCAGGACTAGTTATTATAAAACAAACAACTGGAAAATCTCAGGGACATCACATGATGAAGATTTATTTCACATTTCTATCATAGTTTAATACAGGGTATGGTATGGTGGAGGGTGGGACAGGGAAAAATTATTCTGTCATTTATCAAGGATGTAGGCATCATATAGCTGTACCCCACGGTCCCTGGATGCAGAGTTCTCCACCATGCTATCTGCCTCTGGCTAGCAGTAGGAAGACAGACCTTATAGATGACTGCTCAGAGATGGTCAAGGGCAGGCCTGAGAGTGGTACATCTTCTTTTTTTTTTTTTCTCCTTTCATTCCAGGGATTGAAACCAGAGGCATTAAACCGCTGAACCACATCCTCAGTCCTTTTTATATTTGGAGACAGGGTCATGTTAAGTTACTCAGGGCCTCACAAAATTGCTGAGGCTGGCTTCAACTCACAATCCTCCTGTCTCAGCCTCCCAAGCCACTGGGATTACAGGCGTGTGCCACCACTCCTGCCAGGACACTGGAATTCTGCACATATTCTATTGTTGAGAATTTAGTCATTTGGCTGCCTCTTGACTATAAGAGGGCCTGTGAAATGCAGTCTAGTTTTGTGCCCAAAAGTAAATGTTTTACAGTAAAAACATTGCACACACAATCACAGTCAGCCTCTGTCCGTTTATGTTGCACGCTGCTATAAGAGAGACAACCATTCCCCCAGCCACTGAACACTCGCTAAATGCCACACTACGTCAGCCATGATGTCATGCACCAAAGTTGTAAAAATACATAAATTTTAATTCTTCATTCTTTGGTGTTCACAGCTAGTGGGAGAAAAGACTAAGGAAAGATATCTTTATGATCAGTTAAGTACCATGATAGGCTGAGTCCGCCTAATTTTCTTTGGGAATTCAAAAGGAAGTATGAAAGTTAGGAATCAAGCGTTTGTAACGCACACTTAAGAAGTATCAGTTTACATAGGGCAGTTTCATTTTCACTCTTCAGGACCCTCCAACTTGACTAGTGTGGGATAATACTGAGATTGATAAGCCAGACTTTATCTACCTTGTAGCTGTTCCATCCAAGCCTTCCATTTCCGGGGTCATTGTAAGATCCAAGATGGTTGCTGCAGCTTGGTGAATACATCTGCATTCCAAACAAAACAAGGGAGGAGAAGAGCAGAAACAAGTGCCTCTCTTCTCCAAGCAGATAATTCACACTGCTGCTTATATCCATAGACTATATCTTTGAACCATTTTGATTTAATTTTTGCGCAGGGTGAAAGGTAAGGATCCAATTTCAGTTGTCTACACATGGTTGTCCAATTTGTCCACCACCATTTGTTGAACAGGCTGTCATTCTTCCACACTGTTCTTTTGCCTCCTTTATCAAATATCAGATACTTAAAGGTGTTGGTGTTCATCTCAGAATCCTCTATTCTATCCACTGGTCTTCAGTTCTGTTTTGATACCAATACCATGCTGTTTTTCTTACTATAGGCTTATAGTATAATTTCAGGTCAGGAATTGAGATACCACCTGCTTCCTCCTTCTTGCTGAGTAATGTTTTGGCTAATCTGGGTCTTCTGTTATTCCATATGAATTTAAGAATAGCTTTTTCTATATCTGTGAAGAATGACATACATCCATAGACCAGAACTCCCCCTGCCTCTCTGGCACTCCACCACTAAGCTACACCTGCACATCCCCCTTATTTTATTTTGTGATATGGTCTCACCAAGTAATCCAGAATGGCTTTGAACTTCTGATCTTCCTACCTCAGCCTTCCAAGTGGCTCAGTCATGTGCCACCTCATCTGGCTTCCAGAACTTAGTAACATGGCCACATACAGCTACAGGAAATCAGATAATGTAGTCTGTGTGACTAGAAATTCAGGGTAATATAATAAGGAGAGATTAGCTATGGAAAGATATGCAGATTCTCTGCCAGACTTGAACCTACTTGAGCTGATGGAAGAAAAACGAAACAAGGTCCTTCAGAAAGCTGAAATTTGAACTACCTCTTAAAAATGAGTAAGATCCGAGGCACGATGGCACATGACTGTAATTCCAGCAGCTAAGGAGGCTGTGGCAGGAGGATTGCAAGTTCAAAGCCAGCCTCAGCAACTTAGAAAGGCCTAAGCAACTTAGACCCTGTCTCAAAGTAAAATATAAAAAAGGCTAGGGATGTGACTCAGAGGTTACATATCCCTGGTTCAATCCTCAGAACCCCCCAATCTTCCCAAAAGATTGAGACATCACTAGTTACCTTAAAAACCTTTTTCAGTAAAGGGGCTATGGCAGATGCTCATTACCATGTGGCTGTCAACTTAAGAGCTCATCCCCTTTCATTGTCCCTCCCTTGCCACAAGTACCAAAACCATATGAGAAGGGTGGCCCTTAATGTTTCTCATCCAAATTCTTGATTCTGAGCTAGTATTTCTTGACCCATTACTCATCCTTGTTTTCATCCCCTTTTCACTTTGTTAGATGGCCACATTTCCCTTTATCCTTAGAATCTGACCTTTGTTCTCCTGACTACATTCAGCTTTGCTTTTTTTTTAGACAGAGAGGGATAGTGAGAGAGAGAATCAACTTTATTTAGTTTTTCATCTGGCCTTCACTGCTCTAACACTTAGTTGTATATGTGGTGCTGGGGTTTGAACCCAGGTCCTCTTGCATGCCAGGCAAGTGCCATAACCATTGAGCCACCACTCCAGCCCAAGATCATGTTGTCATATATTGACCCAGGTAACATCTTGACTCCCTTTACTTTGGATCACTCCCATGCCCACCAAATTCATAATGGCTATTATAAGCCAAAAGAGAAGATCTGCATATCTACCAGGCTCTTGATTCCCAACATTTCGTATTTAACCAGAATGTAACTGGGCAGGAGTCAAAATATAACATGATTTTCTTGAGTTATCGTTAGTTTGAGATATGTTGGTATCCAGATGTTCCAGGCAACATCTCAGCCAATCAGTAAAGAGAAAATCATGAGGTTGGCCCTGAACTATTCTTTTGTTTTGTTTCTGCCCAGAGATATTTAGGTGATCCATTGAATTATGGGTGGTTGTGATTTGATTTACCTACATGTCCAGGTCATTGGTATGATCCAGACCACTAAAAACTTCCATTGAATGAATCTTTAGTAAAGAATTACAACTCCAAAGCTACTTTAAGCTTGACAGTAAATGATCTACAGGTACCCGCTTCTGAAGCAATTATCACACAAGACTCTACCCTTCTACCCAGGCATAGGGGTGCATGTCTGTAATCTTAGCAGCTTGGGAGACTGAGGCAGGAGGATTGCAGGTTTGAAGCCAGCCTCAGCAACTTAGCAAGGCTCTAAGTAACTTAGTGAGACCATGTTTGAAAATAAAAAATAAAAAGGACTGGGTGTTTTGCTCAGTGGTTAAACACTCTTGGATACAATCCCTGGTACAAAAAAAAAAAAAAAAGAGAGAGAGAGACACTACCTTCTGTCCTTCTGTATTGGTGTGGGGAATTATACAAGACTGCTTTTCTTGTTGGCAACCTACTCTCCATGTTGCCCTCTGCTATTTGGCCCTAAGTCATAGCATTTGCTTTGGTTTGCTGCCACCAACACTGTCCAAGGGCCACTGAGGGAATCTCTCAGGCCACCCTATCAGAGCCCAGGACACCAGCTAGGAGTATAACCTTTTAAGAAGTCACTTCAGAAAAGGAGCCAGAAAAGCCTAGCTTATCTTCTGATAATAAGTAGGCACTTATCCTCTTGACCCAAAGAGTCTACAGCAGCCTCTCACTTCAAGTCAAATCAAATGCAACGGGCAATATCAAGCTAGCCTTCAAATGGGTTTTGAATCACCACCAGTTAGACTGGGACTGTCAACTCTACAAAGTTGATGTCTCATCCTGTAAGGGTAAATATCTGGAGTCTTCAGGAGTCCACACATCCAGGAAAATCGCCCTAGAGATTTGCTCCAGAGGCTGAAGCAAATCACTGTCTACACTTAGCCTCTCCTTACAGAGCCTAGCAGCCTCTTGCTTTGGTTAAGTAAACACATTAGGTTTATTCCTTGAGCAACAAACCTGCCCTAGTAGGTGAATGCCAAGCCCAGTTCCTTCATCTGTCGTCTTGGATCTCTAATGCAGTGTCCTGAACTATATAGAAACTTCTAGGTTTTAACTAGAAGATAAATTACAATCTGGAGACTTAAAAAAAAAAAAAAAAAAAAAAAAAAAAAAAAAAAAAAAAAAAAAAAAAAAAAAAAAAAAAAAAAAAAAAAGCAAAGATACATAACCAAAAAGCCTATAGGCAATTTAGAATGAAATTCAGGAAAAAATCTTTAATTTTCCAAAAAAGAAGAAAGAAAAAAGAAGAATTGAAAAAATGTATAAAAGGAAAAAGCAGGGGCTGGAGTGGTTGCTCAGTGGTTATATTGTTTACCTGGCATGCACGAGGACACAGGTTTGAACCCCCAGCACCACGTACACAGTGAAGTGTCAGAGCAATGATAGGCACATGAAAAGCTAAATAAAAACGATTCTCTCTTTCTCTCTCACTGTACCTCTTTCTCTTTTTAAAAGAAAAGAAGGAAAAGCAAACAAAAATAAAATGGTATAAAATGGTGTACTTTTCTGTACATTAATCACTTTAATTTAAATGGATTAGATAAATTGTAACAAGGGATGGAAAAGCAAGATTCATCCTTATGCCACCTATAAGAGATATACTTTAAACATAAAGATATAAACAGGTTGAAAGTATTTTCTTGAAAAATAATTAAGAGCTCAAACCAATAAAATAATAATAAACAGAGAAAATGAATAAAGATAAAATTTGTCTCCTTTAAGGAGACAAATAAAATTGATGAAAGTATAGTCAGACTGCTGCCAAAAAAAAACACAGAGAGAAGATGAATTATTAGTATTGGGAATATAAAGGTGAAAGTATTATTCTGGAGACTGAAAGTATTGAGGATGATGAAATATTATGAACAACCCTATGCCGATAAATTCAACAGTTTAGATGGACTGGTCAGGTTCCTTAAAGAAAATTTAAAAACTTGCCTACACTGACACAATATGAAACAGAATCATGTAAAAATCTCATCAAATAGTGTTAGTAAACAACACGAATGTAAAAATAGTGTCATGATAATTATATCAATATTGAATAGTCCTTTATCTATTAAGCATTTTTAATTAAGTATCAGAAAATTTCTGTATGGGGGAATCAACTCAGTGGGAAACCTCCGACTTCCATGAGAAGTCCAATTACCGGGGGTGTTATGTAGGGGGAAACATGGAACCATGGGGAAACCAAGGGGGAAAACATGGAATGGCATCAGCCTTGGCTTGCTCTGTCATTATACATTTGTTCTTGATTGTTTGACAATGGTTCCCTCCTAAATGTAAGACCATCTTAAACGAATTTAAAAAATAATAATAAAATAAAAGCACAGATCAAATTAAGAAAAAGAAATTTTCTCACAAAGTCTTAGATAGTTTTAATGGTGAATTCTATCAAACACTTAAAAAAGTAATGACAACTCCTTTATACCAACTATTAAGAAATTAGAGGAAGAGGGATTATTTCCCAACTTACTTTATGAGGCTACTGAAATACTGATTCTGCAACCTAGCAAAAATGTTTGAAAGACAAAAAGAATAAGAGAGAAAGAAGGAAGGAGGATGATTTAGTCTGTAATTGAATTACCAGACAAGAACAACTTAGAGGTGGGAAAGTTTTTTCTGGGCTCATGGTTGCAGATGTCTCAGTCCATAGACGGCCACCTCCATTGCTCTGGGCCCAAGGTGAGGCAGCACCATTGCTCTGCTGGGGGAAGAGCCCAGCAGAGGAAAGTGGCTCCTCTCAGGTCAGCCTGGAAGCACAGAGAGGGGAAGAGGCCACGGGCTTATGAACTCTTCCAGGGAACATGCGCAGTGATCTGCCTCTTCCAGCCATGCCTTACCTGCCTACAGGTTAGTTCATTCAAACTAGGATGAACTCATTAGGTCACTGCTCTTGTAATCTAATCCTTGCGCTTCTGAATATTCCTGCATTAACAGGAGTTTTGGATGATACCTCATATCCAAGCCATAACATGGAAGGAAGGAAGAAGGGAGGGAGGAAGAAGGGAAGGAAAAAAATAGGATAAAGGGAGAATGATAAAGACAGGAAATTACAGACCAATTTTTTTCATATATATAGATAGAATTCTTTAAGAAAATACAGGTAAAACAAATATGTATGGATATGTCTATATATGTATATATATATACACATATATACAGATGCATATGTGTGTGTGTATATAAATATAAATATATACATATATATGCACATGCACACACTATGAGAAATAGGGCATCATCCCGGGAGTACAAGAAATGATAAAAAAGTAAATAAACATAAAATAGATAAGCAATTCAAAAGCACACAATAAGATGGTAAAAATAAATCCAAACATAAATAATTACATTAATGGTAAATGGACTGAAAGTTTAAAAATCCACAGACTGCCAAAATGGATTGGGAAATAACAATCGCCATCACATGCAGTTTACTACAAATCACGAAGCAGGAAAGTTGAAAGAATGGGGAAAAAATGCACCATGAAACAAAAAAAATTCGAAAGAAATTTGGTTTTACACTATTAATACCAGTAGTAATAGACTTTAAGGGAAAAGGCATCAATACCTTCATAACAAGAAGGCTCAATTCACCAGGAGTGTATAACAATTTCAAATTTATATGCATTTATTTACATGCCCTCAGGGTATATAAGACAAAAATTAATAAGAAGTTGAAGTAGAAGTTAAAAAAAATAGGTAGTTGCTTCATTTTCATACTAATTTTTAATGTATTAAACATATTATATTCTGTGCCTACTTGTTTAATTGGCTTTCAATCTTTTTAGAACAATCAATAACATGGCTTAAGGAACTGATTTCAAAGCTCTAGCAGTGGGACTTCACCAAAATTACGAAAGTTCTTGTGGGCCGCAGGGTGGAGGGATTCCTCCTGAGCAGAACCTGAAGTGTGGACTTGGTTTGGAAAGCCCGCCCTGGGCTTCTGCAATCACCACTTCTTAATGAGACGCTTCTCCTTTGGTTGCTAGATTACCCCTAAAATTAATTGAAGCCTTAGGCCTTGGGCATAAAGCAGGTGATACAAATTCATTATAATATTAAAATTGAAAAACCAATGCTATCCTTGAAATGGAATGCATTAGTATCTTTTTTGTTCTAGTTTTTAATTTTTCACCTCTTTGCTTCTGCATCTTTTGAAGTTTGTCTAATGATAATAGATACATGAGATAAAAAAATTAAAAACACACAGATGGTAAGACTGGTAAAATCCGTCTTTCCAGCTGTGTTGTAGAGAACCCAGCTAATGAATGGGAGATTACCAAACCAGTGTTCTCCATGTTGCTTTTCCCTTTCCTATTTCTTGTACCATTCATATCAGTTTTTAGAGTGGGTGCCACATTCTTTTTAATCTCCTGCATAACCATTGTATGAATGAACCACAGTTCATCTATCCAGTTCCTCATAAAGGTTGTTTCTGCTCATTTGCTATCACAACCAATTTTGCAGGCAGAGTTTTGCATATATACCATTGCACAATTGCTAGCGTGTGTTTAAACAGCAAATTCTTTTTTTTTTTATTAGAAGTATATAGAGATACGGTTGACGGGGAAATATTACCAAAATAATAGCAATCAATGTATACATACTTTGTTATCCAGGGATAATGCCAAAACATGGATGACCGCCTTGGGTTTCACCTGTTGCAGTTTCCCCCAGAAGAACTCATGCGTTAAATGGGTAGCTCGTGGAGGAGTGAAATCAGCTTCTGGGATGGTTCCCCCATATTCCCACTCTCCAGACTCCTATGAGTTCTTCATATATCCTCCCCCCTCCCCATGCTCCTCCCTACACCTCTCAGCATCCTAGAGAGCCATCCCCCTATTACTCTGAAAGTCATACAATTTGAGGTATGTTAGGTTAGCTGTCTGCCCTACTGTTTCCCCATATATGCTAGCATCAACAGATGAGAGAAACCATTCGGTCCTTGAGTCTATGAGATTGGGAGACTTCACTAAGCATAATTCTATCCATCTCCATCCATTTGATATCAAAAGCCACAATATGGTCTTGTCTAATGGCCAAGTAGTATTCCATTGTATATATGTACCAAAGTTTTTGTATCCACTGGTCGAGTAAGGGGCATCTGGGTTGGTTCCATAGTCTAGCTATAGTAAATTGAGCTGCTATAAACATTAAGGAAGCCACATCACTATAATACGCTGATTCTAACTCTTTTGGGAAAATTCCCAGGTGTGGGATAGCTGGGTCGTAAGGTGGATCCATCCTTAATTTTTTGATGATTCTCCACACTGCTTTCCCTAGTGGCTGAACCAGTTTGCAGTCCCACCAGCAGTGTGACAGTGTTCCTCTTTTCCCACAGCCCCTCCAGCATCTGCTATTGTTAGAATTTTTCATTTTTGCCTCTTTAACAGGAGTGAGGTGGTATCTCATTGAAGTTTTGATTTGCATTTCCCTTATAGCTAATGATGTAGAGCATTTTCTCATATATTTATGGGCTTTCTGGACTTCCACTGGAGAGAAGTTCCTTTTGAGATCTTTAGCCCATTTATCGATTGGATTATTTGCGAGTTTGGACTTTAGTTTCTTTAGTTCCCTGTATATTCTGGATATTAGCCCTCTGTCCGAGGTATAGCAGGCAAAAGTTTTCTCCCATTCTAAACAGCAAATTCTTAAAAGTAAATGACTTAGGTCAAAGGGTGTGCATGTGCATTTTATTTTGATAAATAATGCTAAGTCATCTCATCCATAGGTAGAATTTCCACAAATTCCCAGTAACAGTTATTGAAAGTGTTTGTGCTCCTACACCATGATCTGAACAGCTTATTATTATTATTTATGTCGTTAAGTACTTCTTTTATGAGAGGATTGCATTACATATCTTTTAAAAAAATATTACAATTTTATTTACATTTTTTTCTTTCTTTCTTTTTTCCTGTTTTGGTACAGGAGCACTTTATCACTAAACTACATCCCTAGGCCTTTATATATATTTTTTTATTTTGAAATAAGATCTCACTACGTTGTTGAGGTTGGCCTCAAAGTTGCAACCCTCCTGCTTCAGCCTCCAGAATCACTGGTATTACAGGTGTGCACCACCACACCTGGCTAAAAAGTTACTACAAAATATTACCAATAGATTAATATGAATATAACCAAAATAGTCATATAATAATTAGAATCATGAAATATATTATAAACATGATAATAAATAATATAAATATATATTATTTTATTTAAAATGCCACCAGTCAGATGAAAACAACTGAATATCCTTCCCTTGTTAAATTTCTCTACTTCATCTTTCCAGAAGTATTTGCTACCCAGAATTTAATATTTATCATTTTCATGTGTTCATTTATGTCTTACAATACCTATTTGCATTCCCAAATTATATACGTGTGTGTGGGCATATACTTGGTTGTCATATTTTTTTAAAGAGAGAGGGACAGTGAGAGAGACAGAGAAAGAGAGAAACAGCTTTATTTAGTTTTTCACATGACTTAAATTGCTCCAACACTTAGTTGTATACATGGTGCTGGGGTTTGAACCCGTGTCCTCGTGCTTGCCAGGCAAGCGCTGAAACCACTGAGCCACCGCTCCAGCCCGGTTGTCATATTTTTAAACTTCACATAAGCAGTTACATATTGTATGTGTTTCTCTGCAGTGTGTCTTTATCCTCAACATTATTTATTATCATATTTATAATGCATTTCATATGTTTATGATTATCATATTACTATATGTGGTTATACACATTAATTTGTATTAATTTGTTAGATTATTTTGAGAGAATTCAATCACAGCATTTGTGTACCTTGGATTCATTCATTTACCCAACTGTTCAGTAATCCATTGAATGACTATATCACCAGTTTGTCCATTCTGCCATTGAAGTCCATTGAGGTTGTTTCCAAGTTTTGCTCTTTCAGATCATGCACCACACGCATTCTTGAGACTGCCTCCTCATCACACCAGTGAGTGGACACCTAGGAGTTCTTCGACTACACTAGGATTGCCAAATTGCATTCATGCATTACTGTCCGCGTTTATACTCTCATCAGCAGTATAGAAGAATTGACTTCATTGCCAAAACTTGGCATTAGTATACAATTTTTTACCAATAGGACTCATTTGAAACAGCATTTCATTGTGGTTTTAATTGCATTTCCCTGATGGTAGATAAAAATAAACAACTTTACAGATGTGCAAAAGCAATTTGTATTTTTCTTTTATGTAAATTGCCTGTTTGTGGTTGTAGCAAATTTTTTCTATTACTTTTTTTTGTCTTATTTTTAATTGCTTTATAGGAAGGTTTTCTTTCTTTTCTTAAATTAGTTAATTGCTCCTTAGGTCTTGTTTTTATCAAAATTTCTCCAGATTTTCAAGTTTCTTTTATTTTTATTTACAGTGCCTTTTGAACCAAGTATTTAAATTTATACATTTAAACATATATTCACACGAACATAATTTTATATACCTGTGACCATATGTAGGAATTCTGTGTATACAACTATTTTCCTGGTCCTGTTGGCTTTTTCCTCATTTTCTCCTACTTTGCTCCTCATGTGAGTCTCTGTATTTCATGTTAAAATTTTTATATTGGGTTGGAGCCATGGCTCAGTGTTTATAGCACATGCCTGGCATGTGCAAGGACATGAGTTCAAACCCAAGCATCACATACACAATGAAGTCTTGAAACAATGAAAACCATATGAAAAACTAAAAAATAAAATTGATTCTCTCTTTCCTTCCCTCAATGTCCCGCTCTCTTTAAAAAAAAATTTATATAACGTTCCATGTTTTTCACTGCATTCAAATCATTATATAAAGACCTACAGATGTACATAATACCATACAGGATATTTTAATTTTGTCATATTTGGTTTATAAACATGGGCTAATGCAAATAGACCCTTGTTTCCTTTTTTACATTTTCACTTAACAATAGTTTGTCAAAATACCTTCAAGTAAACTTGTATAATTCTAATTTATTCTTCCTAAATTTTGTTGCGTCAGTGAAATTTTTGCAAAGCAAAAGCCACAGCATGGAAACTTTAAGGGGCATAGAGAAAGATAACTGTACTTAATCAAGATTTTAATACATATAGTTTAGATATCTGTTTATATATATGAACTTGAAAGTGACATTTTATGATACACTGATCCCCCCAAAAATGTGTCATCGTAGAAATTTATGTACATCACACACACACACACACACACACACACACTATTAATATATATATATATGGAGAGAGAGAACCCATGTGGGGCAAGAGAAAAGGCTGAGAACTAAGTGAAAGGAAGTACATCATATTCCTGGTTCCGTAGCAGACCCGGATGGACTTAGAATAATTTAACTCTGTGGACTTCTGTGAAATGGAAGACACAATCAGAGCACCGACTGCATGCTTGATGAGATCAAATTGTTCATCAATTCAAGACTAATCCAGTTTGCCAAGTTTTAGGTTCATCAGCTGACATGGCGCCACCATGTGGCCATAGTGTAAACAGTTTAAAATGCATTTGACCTATCAGCTTTTAAATGATTCTTCTAATTTGAGGAATTAACATTATTTCAAATTTTGTGTGTAACTTGAGACATTAGTAATATATTTATTTTTAGCTATTTCAAATTTGCATAAAATGTTCTTACACTCGCCAGGGAAGTTTTAAATTCTAACATTGTTTTTGTATCACATAATAGTAGTCAACCACGTGAGAAAATGGGGAAAATTTTAAGAATTAGAATTATTCACATCAAGAAACAATATTCAAAGCCAGGCATGGCAGCACATGCCTGTAATCCCAGTGACTTGGGAGGCTGAGGCAGGAGGATTGCGAGTTCAATGCCAATCTCAGCAATTTAGTGAGGCCCTAAGCAACTTAATAAGACTTGTCTGAAAATAAAAAACATTAAAAGAACTGGGGATGACTGAGTGGTTAAACACCCCTGGGTTCAATCCCCGATACAAAAAAAAAAGAAGGAGGAGGAGGAGGAGGAGGAGGAGAACAAGGAAAAGAAGGAGAAGGAAAAGAGGAGGAGGAGGAAGAAGGAGGAAGAGGAGGAGAGGAGGAGGAGGAGGAATATTAAAAACAAAAATGTACAACATATTTAGAAGCCACAAGGCTAGAAAGGTTTTCAAAATGCTGAAGTCCCTGAAAATGCTGGCGGTGTGAGGGTGCGAGCAGAGTTGGGTGAAAAGGTACCAAACGTTAGGACATGGTGCTCTCACCTGTAGTCCCAGTACCTGGGATTCTGAGGCAGGAGGATTGCAAGCTCCAGGTGGTCTTGGTAAATTAGTGTGTCCTGTCTCAGAAATAATAATACTATAATAATAAATAAAATTATTTATTGTTATTATTTAATTATGTTATTATTATAGTATGATATTTTAGACTTCAGACTATATGGGACATATACTAAGCTAAAGCATATTACACAATCCAGTAATGAAACAGTAAAAAGAATCAAAGTATAATGTCAGTTTTTATCATTTATTCTAACATTTATATACAGTTGATTGAAAGTAACTATGCAAATTCTTACTGTTTTAATATATTTTATTTTTTGCTTCTTCTTAATTTCAGTATAGTTTTAGATTCACAGAAAATTTGCAAAGAGAATTCCCAAATACCTAATTCCCTTCCTATGTTAACATCAAGCATTACTGTAGCCCATTTGTTATGACTGAAAACAAACATTGGTAAACTTCATTATTAAGTAAAGACTACACACTTAATTTAAATATCATGTTTTATTTAATGTCCTTTCTTTCTCATGATCCCATCCATGGTAATATATTACATTTAACCAATATATCTCTTTAGTCTTCTCTTGAATTTGACAATTTCTCAAACTTTTTAAGATTGTTGGCACTTTATTATCATTTTTTTCCTGTTTGCACTTGGGATTGAACCCAGGGGTGCTTTACCATTGAGGTTTTATTCTATTTGAGATAGGGTCTCCTTAAGTTGCAGAGGCTGGCCTCAAACTTGTGATCTTCCTGCTTCAACCTCTCAAGTAGCTGGGCGCATGCACCAAGGTGTCCAGCTGACTTTGGCAGTACTAAAAAGTAGGTCAAGGTTTTCTTGGCTGATTGTCAGTTTCATTTTGTCTGATGCTTTCTCATGATTAGACCAAGGATATGGTTTGTGGGGAGGAAGATCTCAGAGGTAAAGTGTTTTCTAGGTTTCTCAACTCGAAAGTTAGTCTTTCTTCCCCTTCCCATATTGTATTCTTTGGAAGGAAGTTACTATGAAAAGACCAGACTGAGGGGAAGGGAGCTATAGTCACCTTCCTAAGTAGGAAATATGTACATCAATTATTTGAAATTCTTCCACATGATAATTGTGTCTTTACCCCATTTGTTTATGTATTCAGTCAGTTATTTACATCACAGGGACTCACAGATATTCATGTTATATTTTGGGTCATAATACTTTACTACATTTTTAAAAAGTTTTCATACTCAGTTTGTTCTAGTTTGGGCCATTGGAAGTTCCTTCAGACTGGCTTCTGTGTTCCTTCGACATGCCCCATCGTTTAGTTTTTAGAGCACATCTTTACTTCCTGGCATTATAAGATGCTCCAAGCTCATCTTGGGTATTTCTTGCCCCAGCCTTAGAATCAGCCATTTCTCTAAGGAGTTCTGGTTCTTTTTATTGCAGAATGGATTAGAAATCCACACCTGGCTATTAGGTGTGACTCTTATTTATTGTCTATTCTTCCTCCACATTTTAATCATCTTCAAATTGACAAATTTTAAAACAGAACTTTGAGAATTTTAGGAATAGGTTTTTTTAGTCTTGTTAATTATTGCTTTGGTTATTGCAGCTATTAACACTGTCATATACTATGTTAAGTTTGTCATTCCCAAATATGAATTTAGAATAAAAGCTTCTCCTTCCTCTTCCTCTTCCTCTCCTTCTTCT